>JASDQU010373411.1:82927-105247 GCA_032191745.1 Picea mariana | reverse complement strand
CAACACATCCGCCAACAGGTGCAGGGTATTTTACAGAAGTTCAATCCCAAATACAAGCAAGGCCATGATCAACAACATATGCCACATAAGTTTTAGGTGGGAGACAAAGTTTGGTTGCACTTGCAGAAAGAATGCTTTACAAGGCCCCATCGAAAGCTTCGACCACTCCTTTATGGGCCGTACACCATCACCAAGGCTTTGGATGGTAATTCTTTGGAGCTCAACATTCCTATTTTCCTTGGCCTACACCCAATATTCAACGTGGCTCTCCTTCGGCCATATTTCCCACCATTATTGGATACCTCAAAGATAACAGAGCAATTGAAACCAACATAGCTCAACCCCAATTGCATGAGACAAGAATCCAGTGATCAGATTATGGACACACAGGTCAAGGGCACTTGAAATCAGAATATCCAACTTTATCAAGTTGTCAAAGCAGGGCAGCTTCTGCACCAAGGCAAGTGGTTCACCATGGGCCAAATTCAACAAAAAATTCCTCATATGATAAGGGAACTCAACACAATGGAGAACATTGCTTCCTAAGGGGGGAGGATTGATCCATATGGATTTTGGTGTCTTCCCACCTATTCCAACTATCTCATTTTGACAGTTTTCCAGTTTGGCAGTTTTTCCTAGTTTTTGGGTCTTCCACTTCCGGGGCCATTTTGAGGCCCTAAACAGTGTTTTCAGGACTCTCTATAGTTAAATTTTGGACAAAGACAAAGTCTGATGGCAACATGTGTAGTGATCAGATAGAAATTTCCAACGGGCTATCATGCGCCTAAAACAAAGATCGTATGCAAAAGTTACGACCTCGAGAAGTTGATGTACTATCTTACCCCAACGGGGCCCACATGACTTTTGGCGCTTCATCTCCTAGGGTTAGGTTTTTGGATGCTTAGGGTTTTGGAATTCATGCTGATTGTAAAAAATTCCTTCAAAGCCTCATTTTAATCATCTTCTTTTGAATGAGCGCAACCGTCACATCTCTTCTCAGAGATAAGCCACCACCATTCCATCAATATTGTTTTCCGCTGCATTTTACAGTTTCAGCTTATTTCCTTATTGAATAGAAACCGATTTTACTGTATCTTTGTTATTTTGTGTTAAACGTATTTTAATAATCTGTATTCATTTCGTTCGGCTCATAAAATACGGATAATCATCACTTCTCATTCCATACAATACAAATAATCCCTTCATAGTCATAAAGATGACTGCCACATAGATGATTGTCAAGACAAATTGTAAGTAGCATTTTTGGTTGTGAATTGGTTCCTGAATCATTTGGTTTTGGTATTCCACCACAACTTTCCCACAAATATTAGTACTCATAGTATTCTCAACTATAATAGGTATTTTCCCACTTACAATGTATTTTTTCATACCTTACTGCTGATTATTTATCAAAATTTCTACCGCCATAACAATTTCTGCAATAGGGGTATTTGGATAATCTATGTTTTGCAACTCATGAAGCATCATATTCTCATGTTTAGTAAAAAAAATATGATCTTCTTGAAGCAAATTAATTATGTCAACAACTAACTTTGGTTTGTCAAGCACTTTATGCTCTATTTCATCCTTCAAGAACTGCTTTTTAGTTAGAATCAACACTGGATTGTGAACTTTTGCACTTTTCTCTTTCATTGGAAAAAGTGTATGCTTTTCTCCATTTGTATCAATATTGTAAAGGTTTTCCTTTCATCATGCATTGATTTTCTGTCATATTGCCAAGTTCTTCCCAAAAAAATGTGACAAACATCCATTGGCATGATGTCACACAGTACTTTGTCCTTGTAGCTGACAATTTTGAATTCCACTTCATATTGTTCATTAACCAAAAGCTTGTGTCCTTTTTGTAGCCAAGACACCTTGTATGGAGTAGGGTGTATGATCTTCTTCAAGTCCAATTTCTTAACTATCTTTGTGGATACTAAATTGTCAGTCCTTCCAGTGTCAATTATAACCTCACAACACTTACCTTTTTCCTTGCAGACAGTCCTGAATAGGATTTTCTTCCGTGTTGGTTCTTTTATCTCTTTGGATGGCTTCAACAAAACTCTCTTAAAAAAAAAAGACTCTCCAAGCTATGGTCACATTCTCATGTATAAGTGCCTCCACATTTTCTTCATCAACCTGGGTTATGTGTGCACTCCCTCATATGGTAGCATTATTCTTAGCACAGTCAAATGACCTATGTCCAAGTTCATTGCACTTGAAACATCTAATTTGGAAATTTTTACCTCTGCCTCTAGAATTAGATTGCTTTCCTCTAGAATTGTTACCTTTTGTTGTTTTTCCTTCCTGACTTGGGATGTTGGCTTCTTCCTTCTGTTCTGGTATTTGTCCTTGTCCAATTGCTCGTCCTCTTTCCTTGACTGAACCACAACCATTTCCTTGTCTTATGGCTAAATTTTCTTAAGTTTTCAAAGAAAATTGATATGCATATTCAAGTATTTGTAAATAACAAACTGATTTCATCGTGAATGTCAAGCCTCAAACCATTAATGTACCTTGCAAATTTTTCAGTGTTGTATTCTATGTATCTAGATTTAATGTTAACCTTATATAATTCTTCAGTGTATTCTCTAACTGATAATAAGCTCTGTTTTAAATTTTGCATTTGCTTGAATAAAGTAAGATGATAGTATCTAGGCAAAAATGTACCTTTCAATTTGGCTACCATTCTATCCCAACTTTTTATCTTATGCTTGCCTCTGTTTCTCCTCTTAAATTGCACACCATCTCACCAAAGAGCTGCATGACCTCTCATTCTGGTCACTACAAACTTGACTCTTTTCTCTCCATCCACTTCTTCATATTCAAAGTACTTGTCCATTGCACTAATCTAGTTAACCAATTCTTCAACATTTAGGCTACCATCATAAGTTAGCACTTATGTCTTGGGTGTAGAGCTAGCTCCTAAGACTCACTTGAGTAGTCTCATCTCCATAGTCTCTTCAACTTGCTCTTTCTCTTCTACTGGATACTCTTCTTCTCCCCTCTCATTGACATCTACCATGTCAGGGTCACACTGTTGAATAACTTCCATGGCCTCTAATCGCGCCTAAATATCCCGACCTATTCATGAAATTTTGTGTTCATGACTGGTCGTCCTCCTCAACCTCGACCTCTACCTCTGACTCTAAATGCCACGACTTGATAGAGAAAAATTTCTTTAGATCTGGCAGGAACTTTTGGCTTTGATACCACTAATGATGTATGTGAAAGGTGTAATCTTCCTTTCATACAAGTTCTATAAGTGTTTCTATGTGCCTATATGCTCCTCTACTTCATGCAGATAGCTTTTCTCGTCAACTCTGTCACAATAGAATTTTGGAAAAAAATTTGTGATTGCAATATTAACTTTCTCAGTCTACAGGATTCAAAGTTCTCCTTTGAATCAATGCAAGAAGGAAAAAATCACTACAACAATTAAATATAATGGATATCCATGGAATCATCACTCAATGACTAACCTTAGACAATAACAAGAACATTTGAGAAATTCCTCAATTTTTTAAAATCTAAATGGGTAGATCACAATACAGGTCTACATTTTATAGTTTTTGACTACAAGATTTGGATTTGACTCTATTCAAGATAGAATAACAATAGTTACAACTATCTATCATGATCTGGGTTATGTTTGTTAACATCGAACCGAGACAAAAATTGCACCAATGATTTGGTGCAAGCTTGAATGGTTTATAAGTTTCTCAACAGATCTAAAGTGTGCTTCCTTTGAGGAAGAAATACCACATTTAGGTGCCTTGCTCTGCAATCACAATTTGAACCCACGATTTTGGAGATAGTAGAAACTAAATGAACCATGCCCAATGGATCACATCTTGATTGTAGACTTCAATTTGCTTGTGATTTCACAATTGCAGAGGACACATTCACCATGTTCCCTGATTGATTCAACTCACGATTACCAATAAATTCAATGAATCTGCAATCACGATCTAGAATTATCAATCCCAACCAATCATATTCAACATTCAAGGGTTGATTTATAATATAAATAATTTAATGAATGGAATTCAACAGTCCTAGACTTGAAATTCTGGAAAGAGGCAAATACAAAGACATAAATACGATCACTCTAGAAGGGGAGAATGATAGATATAATTTTTTTGATAATTCCATTCCTTGTAATCACTCCCAATTTGACCTTCTACATTTTCAGATAGTGTTTTTATACATAATGAAGTTGATCGATCAAGATTTGCTAAGGATGGATCGAATACAATATTATTAGCTTAAAAATATCAATGATCAAACCAACTTTATTGTTAAACAATGATTACAAATTTATTTTGGGAAAAAAAATCCCCGATTGAAACTAATCTAATATCTAAATCTTAAATTAAAGGAACCCACCCCCTTTGGTAAATATTTCTTCGACCTTCTAGAGGTCAAAATTGGTTTTGAGCGATGCTCTTGCATCACCATACCTCCTATACAAAGTACTACTAAAAATATCCTAAGTAGCCTTAAATAATTGCTCAACCTAAACCAAATTATGATAATAGACATATTCAACGTGTCTACATTAATGAGATGAAAATCACCAATCTTACTCATTGAATATTTTAGAAGTAAATGAGTTGAAATTGCATCCGGGAAGGGTGATCAAAACTCCTTCACCTCCACTATTCATTGAACATGTAGATGACAACCCCAATAATCAAAAGAAACAAAAAAATCAAGAAAAAAGTAATCCACCCTTTCAACAAACCCCTCCTTATCCCAAGAGGCTAGACCAAAATAAAATTTACAATAATTAAGAGAATGAACTTCTGGGAGAACTCAAAAATCTATATGTGAATATAACTCTCCTTTGAGTTATTAAGGAAGTCGCCATCTACAATAGGTTCATGAAAGAAGTCTGCATTCAGAGACTTGGGAGAAAGAAGAAAGACCTCCCTACAATCGATGTTATAGAGTAGCTTGTTGACCTTGTGTTAAGCAAAGCATTTGTTACCACACAATTTAAGACCCCAATGCAAATCCTCCACAAGGTTCCAATACTAGTGGAACATCAGAAGATGTCACCATTGCCACCTAGGTAATAACTTCCCTCTCTTTAGTGAAGGAATAGATCCAACACAAGGGAGGCTTCCCTAGTAGCCTCAAGGAATTCCTAGGAAATACACAAACAAGTCTAAGGCTTCCCATGTAGCTACAAAATCTACCACCAATGAAATAAGATAGTCAAGGTAAGGACAAGGTGGTAAGTTTGTGCAATTTCTAGATCTAGGGGAATTTAGAAGGCTTGTCAAGTCAATTTTCAGCACAATAGTACAAGTTATGACAACAACAATAAATTAATCTCTTGAACAAATAGTAAACCAATGAAAAATCTGAGCTAAATGATGGATTAAAATAGGGTTTTGGACAAACAACAAAATCTAAAAATACAAGTGAATATAACAACCAAGAAATCCTAGACATCCAACCCTAATTACGCTGAAATAAAAATCAGCAAAACAATTTCAGGGTTTTAAAATGACTTTCAAGTGAAGTGCATACATAAATACCAAAAAGTCTAGCCTTTTTATGGTCAAAAATGAATATATTCTTGTTATCTAACCCCAAAACAATAAATAAAAGTTTGAAATTGGAGTTTTATGATTGACTATTGGGAAAATATTAGTGTCTACTATATTTTTTGGGCATATGGGGTCAATAAAGGACTCCTTTGAAGATATGTAAGTGGATATAGGGTGATATCTAGGGGTGTTCACTACTAACCCTAGAAGATCTCCCTAGTATCTTACTAGGTCTTCAAAAATAATTCAAGGGAAGGCTCTTCACTAATAACCTTCCAAAAGTTTTGACAAGAAGGGTTTGTTCAAGAAAGAACCAAGAGAATACACAACCATCACTAGAGAAACATCATTATAATGACATTATTTCACAAAGAAAACCACAAGATAAAGTGACACCACTTACTAAAGAAATATTTCATCCGTCAAAACCCTAACAATGAACACCCATGAAGAAGCAAAAGCATCCACAAAACGCCCTCTCCAAAAATTCACTCTAACTAGCCATCCATAGCGATTTGTATAAAAGAGAAAGAAGTAGTAGAAAAGTAGTGGCAATTATCCACAAGTAGCGATTCTTTACAAGTGAGAAGTGCCTCTCTTATTTATACGAGAGATCAATTACCCTTATCATACATTAAAATCCCCAAAACCATAAAATAATTCCTTTATCTCTCATAAATCCTAGAGATAAGGTAAAAAGACATAAAATATCCACGATACAAGAGTGGATACGCCACTAACACCCCCAACTATGCCTCCAAGATGAAGTAAAGATGCTCTAATGCTAAATTGTCCATGATAAATACATGCTAGAGGCCACATGTGTGGCATAAATGACCTCATAAAGTGGAAGGCTCACTCTAAAATGATGTGTAGGGGTTTAAATAATGAAATGTTCCCTCCAAGAGGTGCAATGTTTCATCTCCAAGTGATATGTCATCCCCAAGAGGTGTGATGTCTCATAAAAAGGTGCAACTTCACATTAAGATGCGTCAAATCATCATCAAAAGGTGCAACGTCCCATCATCAAAGGGTCAAATCATACCCCATGGGTGCTAAGGTGTCTCAATAAAGGATCCATGTCATTACAAGGCTCAATTCCCCCCCAAATAAATGGAAAAACATCTCTCAAGTAGTGGGATGACCTCCATCAAGTGTGCTAGTAGCTCCTCAATGTCCTCCAAAGGACCAATGCATCAATCAAGTGGTTATCCATGCGAAATCCATCATCCAAAGAGTGGCTCATGTAGTCCAATGTATCCCTCAAAACTGAAGGGATGTACACAAGTCAAATACAACATATAAAGTCAGTCATGTCAATGAAAAATCCACTAGATAAATCACCTTAAGTATCCTCTTCAAACTTCACACAAGCTCATAATTATATACAAATTGCCAAGTTTAAGTATGGGAGGATAATTATTAACCCCTATTAGGTGTGCTAGTACGCAAGAAAAGGAGTGTTTCCCAAGAAACCCATCAAGGAGTATGCATACTGGCATATGGTATGGTTTGCGGTTTACTTCATGGGTGGTATCATAGTCATGAAAAGTTACAGATGGTATTCATCCCCATGATTTCCTTTGAGTGAGGGAGCACTTAGGAATGAGTTACCCTTTCCTCGACACAATGTCTTTCTAATTCCTTTTGTTAGGTATTCATTCTTTGCATATTGTTGAAATTCTTACTCCAATGCCTAGGTATTTTGTTATCTAGTGATTTCTTTTCTGCAATCAGATTAGCATCTCACAAAACAATAATACACTACTGAAATATTCAACTCAATATCATGCAATGGAAACATAAATTAGGAGACCAAATCAAGCACACATAAACACCAATTTTTTTGGGTAAATACCCTTGGAAAAACCCCAGCGGGAAAACCAATGTTGAGAATGATTTTATTATGCTAAAATTAGGGCTCCCGTAATAGGGATAATGTCCCACTGAGATAAATACAACTACAGACCAACCTGGCAAAGGCTGATCTGTTATACAATCAATTCTGGCACACTTTTCTAGGCATCTTCGACTAAATCTTTAGTGACCCATGGATATCTGCAAATTTCCACACTATGACCCATGGATGTCCATGACCGTCTTCTCTGTGACTTGTGGATATGTACGAAAAATCTGTACGAAAAAAATTGTATAGTTTGACTCTTTCCTGTGGCTTTATTCCACTAAAACCCACCTGTGTATGCCTATGTTCTCTCTTCTCCTTGACTTGTATGATCTCTAGGCGAAGGTCCTTCTTCACCTATCCAAGATCTTGAAACACAATCCTTCATGATCCAATACTCTGTGTCGACTCCCTCAACACCTGTCAAGTCAAGTGTCTTTCTCCTTCACCCTAGCCTTGCTTTTATAATCATGAGTTACAATCTATTTCTAATCTCCAAAATGATCTACGGTTGAGAATACTTCTCACACTGACTTTTGATTTATATTACATGCTGCATGCTAAGCATGTTTCATAAATAACTCAATTAACTAATTACATAATTAATTAATAAAATCAATTTACTTTAATAATTCCTTTAATTAAAGTAAATTCAAGAGTAGAAGGCTTTGTACGATTTTCACATGTTTAGACATGTAGACTTGTGTGGAAATACCTATTCAATACTACCACTAACATCAACACTCCCTCTTAGCAAGTAAGGTATTCTGCACCACTCCAAGTCTGTCCCTGAAGAATACAAACTTCCTTTTCTCCAAGGGCTTGGTCAGAATATATGCAACCTACTCATCTGTGGAAATATATTGAAGCTTCAATGCTTCTTTCTATATCCTAACTTGAATGAAGTGATACATGATCTCAATATGCTTGGAACTATCATGGAATACTGGATTCTTAGAGAGTTTGATACAACTCTGATTATCACAATATATCACTGCAGGCTCTAGCTCCTGACCAAGTAAACCTGTAAGCAATTTGTGAAGACAAATGGCTTCACAACTAGACTTACTTGCTTCCATATACTCCGCCTCTGCTAAACTGAGTGTCATAGAAGTCTGCTTTCTATTGAACCAATTAATCATTGTTGATCCCAAGCTGAAGCAACACCCCGAGGTGCTCTTTCTGTCTACTGCACTGCCTGCCCAATCCAAGTATGTATATCCCTGCAACTCTACTCCATCTCCTCCAAGATATCTCAATCCATACTCCACTGTACCTCTCAAGTACCTAAGCACATGCTTTGCTACGATCCAATGCACCTGCCTTGGCTCTACCATGGACTGACTCAAGGTGTTCACACCAAAACGAATATCTGGTCTGGTGTTGACCAAATACATCAAGCACCCTACCAGCTCCATGTACATCCTAGGATCCACCAACTCTGAATCTGAAGTGTCAATCTTCTTCAAATTGGTAATCATAGGTGTAGCTATTGGTTTACAGTTCTCCATCCTGAATCTCCTCAAGATCTCTACTGCATACTTCTCTTTTCCAAGGAATATCTCTCCCGATACTTGCCATACCTCTAATCCCAAGAAATAATGCATCAAGCCAATGTCCTTCATCTCGAACTCACTAGCCAAATATGATTTTCACCCTGCAATAAGCTCCTTTTCTCCTATGAGAAATAAATCATCAATGTACAAAACCAATACGAGAGGATCCTTCAAACAAGTATGAAGTACAAGTTAGGTTCTGCCTCACTCTTGATAAAGCCCATACTCTGCAAGTATCCATCGATCCTAGAATACCTCGCCCTGGGTACCTGATTGAGTCTGTACAAGGATTTATCAAGCCTACACACATGAGACTCCCTCCCATGTACCTCAAATCCCTGAGGTTTCTCTATGTATACTTCCTCTTCAATGATCCCATCGAGGAACGATGTTTTCACATCCATCTGATGCATCCTCCACTTCATAACTGAAGCAATAAAAATAAAAACTCGAATAGATGCATACTTGGTGATTGGATAAAATGTCTCCTCGTAGTCCACTCCCTCTTTCTGGGAGAACCCTCTCACCACATACCTCCATAGATGATTTTAGGGGCTAAATTTCACAAATGGGCTAATTTTCCATGGTTTTTCCAAAAAAATGATTCGCTAATTTCCGTTTTTTCTAAAACCGATTTGTGCTAATTCCATAGAATAAAATTATTTTACCTTAAAAATCACCAATATTTGATAGAAGCTATATTAAATCCTTAGAAATTTGAATATTTTTACAAAACTATCGCCAAACATTTTACATTTTGCATATTAAGGACTAGTAAGATTAGCCCATGTTTATACATTTTAATATAAATTTCCATCCTTAAAATTATCCCTGCATACCTCACCTTGAACTTCTCTATGCTACCATCTGCAACATGCTTGATATTGTAGAGCCACCTGGAACTCACAACTATCTTCCCGTCCAGTCTTGTCACTATGTCCCAAACATAATTGCTCATAATAGAGGTGTACCCCTCTACCATGGCATCCCACCATACCTACTGATATGATGCTTCCCAAAAATTGAAAGGCTTAACATCATTGATGCTACTCATAGCACCATAGAGTTCAAAAACTTTTTCAGAGGCCTATGCTCTCTAACCACACTCCTAGGAGCATTACCAACAACCCTCAATGCTTGTACTATCCATCTGGGTCTCCTGACAGGGCTAGCAGGGGATGAATCCTCCTCTTCACATGAATTATGAACTATTAACTGCTACTCAACCTTTAGAGCTTACTTCTCCTTGTCCTCTATCACTACTAATGACTCTTGAGTACTCCTAGATGTTAATTTCTCATCGAACTTCACATCTCTACTCACAACTGTCTTCCTATGCACTAGAATGAATATTCTATAAGCCTTTGAAGTATCATTGTACCCCACAAATATACCCTTATGTCCTGAAGGCTCGATCTTCGTCCTCTTCTCCACTATCACGTGGATGTAAACTAGACAACCAAATATCCTCAAATGTCCTATCTCTGGCTTCACCCCTAAGAATGCCTCCTCTGGAGTCTTGTTCCCCAATATCCCGTGAGGACTCCTATTCTACATATATATCACTATATTATATGCCTCAACCCACAAAAACATGGGCAGCTCCTAATTATGTATCATAGCCTTGGTAGAACCGATGATGGACAGATTCTTTCTCTTCGCAACCCCATTCTACTAAGGGTTGTATGAGACTATCAACTCTCTCTTGATCCATGCCTCCTTACAGAAATCCTTGAAGTCATTTGAGGTGTACTCTCCCCCATTATTTGACCTCAAGAACTTAATATTCATTCTTGTTTGGTTCTCTACCTGAGCTCTGTACTCTCTGAACCGACTGAAGACCTCATCCTTGGTCTTCATAAAGACATCCAGGTTTTCCTGGTAAAATCATCGATAAATGTCACATAGCATGATGATCCTTGTAATGATGCTACTAACATCATCCAATTCACATATGAATGGATAAGATCCAATATCCCCTTGGACCTACTTTTCCTACTTTCAAAATCAACCTTGACATTCTTTCCAAGTGCACACCCTCTGCACACTCCCTTCTGCTCAATACTGAACTCTAGAAGACCCGTAAAATCTCCCTGAAAATCGACAATGCCCTGTGGTGTAGGTGTCCCAACCTCCTATGCCACAACTGTTACAGAAATATTCCCCTGTAGATAGGTGAACTTTCGCTTGGATTACTGACCCCTATATGAAGACAGAAAAACACAAGTGGACACTAACATTCCTTTCAATTTAGTTTAACTAATTAGAAAGAGAGAGAGGGAGAAAAGGTGTAGTGCACCTAGTTTCGAAGTTTTTCCTCGCTGCTTCCAATATGATATTGATCTCCAAACTACTTAGCACAATTTTTTACATGCAACGCAATATACAACAAAGAGAAACAAAGAACTCCTACTCTACAAGATTAGATTAAACAAATTCATCTACAAATATTGAAGGAACAATAGACAAGCATATGCAAGAATACACAAGATTGAAGGAAGTAGGCCAAGTATATTAGATGAGAAATTAAAAGGAAACTTACAAACATGGATGGTGTTACAACAACCTCACCAAGCCCTCCTCGTCCAACCCTTGCATGAATCCAAAGATCATAAATCTGATATCTCTGTCTATCTTTTCTTCACCTTGGAATGGCCTCCTTTTATAGGCTTGGGAGTTTCAACCGCCACGAGTATATGTGGGGATTAATTGAGGATATGACTCCGTTAGGTTAGGATATGACCCTAGGATAGTGATATAGGATAACATTCGATCCAAACCAACCTCATCTCCAAGAGTTGGCCTTCAGAAAGAGGCGGGATTCTCCAAATTTTCCTCTAACCAAAATCAACGCTCCCCTATAGTTAGAGACGGAGCGTTGATCCTAGATCAATTATCCCTAAATAAGGTAAAGGGGGTGTTGATATATGAGGTAACACTCCCCTAGCATGGCTAGGGGGCGATGCCCTTCAAAAATACCCAAAAAATGGTCGATTTTTCAAGTAAAAAGTGTGTCTCTGGCCTTGAAATGATGGGTTTCTTCCTCCAATATGACTTAGGGGTCATAGAAAATGTTCTTTGATGGTTTCAAGGGGTTAAAACACATATAAACACATAGAAAAGTGAATGTGACACTCAATAAGGTGCATATGTCACTTGACGACACTTGCGACAATTACCAAGGTGCATACGACACTTGCAACACTTAGGGTGAGATACTTAAGTGTGGAATTTTGATGTGTAATAGATTGCCCCCTAAAGTGTGAGGTCAAAAGAGAAATTGATGGCTGAAACACTTTACAATTCTCCAATGCAAGGGTGTGGAGTTGGAGAAATTGACAAAAGCTACAAACGATCATCAAACAATATTAATATATGTTCCATTTTCGAGGTAGGAATACCTGTGCTCAGAATACGAGATGACTCAAAGCACGATCATCGACCAATACACTACGAATCCATGAAAAATATTGACTAAGGATATGGCCACAATAGATACAATGTGGATCCATACCTCCATGACATGAACTGATCATAGCCACGAAAAATACACAGTGGAGCTACGAGATGATAAAACATAGCCACAGACCAATACCATGTGGATCTATGTGACAATGTATACATCAACATGCTCAAATGATCTCCTTCCCAGTTTAGGAAAAACAGATAACAGAGTGAACGCTCAACCCAGGGTCTTCATCCCAATCTCGATGTGGTATGAATCTATCCATGTGAATAGATGATTTGATGTCGAACATGGTAGAAACCACTTGATTACCGATCATTGAGGTAAACCATTAACAAATGCAAGGGAAATCACCAATGATGTCAATGACTCCCAAGGTACCCTAGTACATTCCAACAAATGTGAATAAATGAGATGAGGTTGAACATTCGTGGAATCACCTGATAGGAGGTCAATGATGTAAACCTACCATCGAAAGTGAGGAGGCCTGCCATTGAGGCATGCAGGTCCAAAGGTACTAACTCGTTTCTAAGTCTAATTCTCAGATGATGTGTTGAAGTCGACAGGAAAAGACTCGTCTCCCCCATCATCGACACGAAACTGACATAGGAAAGTGATGTAAGATGGTGAATCAAATGAGTATGGACTGACACATGAAATGGAAATTGGAAATACTACAGATGGATGGTATGAAGTGAAACTTCTATTGAACATGATGAGGCACGAAAACTGACTTGGCAACATTGACTCGACGAGTACCAAGAATATAATGTGATGACAATAAGAGCACTCTTCGACTTGACGAAAAAGTATGGCGACACATGGAATTGGTATGACTCAGAGACAAGCGGATTACCCAACTGTAAGATGAGACGCAAACAGGTGCCATGTTCAAGGGAGACAATAGTTGCCATAAAGGATTCCCAAAAACTTGACCCACTTACTTCAATTTTATCCTCACCCAGATGGATGAGTACCTCTTTTTCATTTCATGAGCTCGAGGAGGGTAACACATGATCAATATAACTCACCTTCGGTAAGTTCCTCTTCTTTTATTTAACGAACTGGAAGAAGTAAGGGTTCGTTCCCATATGGGTCGTTTAATGTGTAGTTTAGTGAGTCCAGAGAAGGAAAACTCGATGGTTTTTCATGTTTAGAGAGTTTGAAAAGAACTTAAAGGCTTCTCCATGGATGAATTTTCGTAAATTTAGTCTCCCAAGCCTGGAAAAAGTGTAAAACAATACAGGGGAGAACTCTTCTAATCATGCTTGATTAGAGTGTTCATTTTTTGTAATTAGTCTCACGAGGTAAAAAAAAAGATAAATTACCACTCGAAAGACGCCCTTTCAAACCTTTTAACGAGTGTGAAAGAAAGTAAGATCACTCGACAATATTTTCATGTTTAGGGAGTTTGAAAAGAGATTAAAGAAAACTCCAGGGGGTTCCTTTTTCGTATAACCTTTACAAGTCCGAAAAAATGATAAAAGTATACTCGGTCACATTCTCATCTATTTATGAGCACGCGAAAGAACAAAGACTAAGCTCAGAATTGGTTTCATTTTTACACAAGCTTGAAACAAAATTAAACTATGCTTGTAATTTCCCAACGTAATTTCCAAAGGTATGAGGGATACCCATGGATAGTTGGTACTCTACCCCCAACTTGAAAATCTAGCGGCTTAACTCCAGAATGATAATCAAAGGCTGGAGACATGTCCCCCCAAGCTTCGTTTTATTCTTCGACGCTTATATTGTCATCAATTTCTGTATCGGATGAAGGAAAAAAGGTCAACTGACAAAGGCAGATGAAAGTAAGGTTGAAATACGAGACCTAATGAAAGACTCGACTCGACATCTACAAGATCTAGTTAAAGAATTGACTTGATATATATGAGATCTAGTGAAAAGATTCGAATTGATAGGAGAGGTGACTTTTTCATTTTTTAACGAGCTTGACACATGAAAAGAACTATGCTCATGGCTCTAGGTTTAATCCTTAGATTTTTGTTTCATTTTTAAATGAGCTTTCCACAAAGAGGAGAAACTATGCTCATAGCTTCTGTTTCATTTTTTAACGAGCTTTCCGCAAAGAAGAAAAACTATGCTCATAGCTTCTATTTAATTTTTTAACGAGCTTTCCATAGGAAAGAAAAACTATGCTCAAGACCTTTGTTTCATTTTTTAACAGGCTTTCCACAGAGAAGCAAAACTATGGTCAAAACCTCTCCTTGATCATGCCTTCCAAGAGGACAATTATCTCGAAGGAATAGATGTCAAGGGACAAACGTCAGCCATGGATTCTAGGAGATCTTCACTAAATGGAAGAAAAACACTACGGAAGGAATACATGTCGACAACCTCGATAAGGTTAGGGAGATTTGGCTCTAATAGCCCTATCTAAGAGATGACCATGTCAACTCCCAGATCTAAGTCACGAGAAGGGACAAATTCCCTCTCATGCGGGGTTGAACGCATGGGGCATGTCATTACATAATTGACCTGTGGTGGGGCGGACATCACTGGCATGTATGGACCATTCAAGGAAGGTGGATGGTTGACCATCAGATGAGGGTCAATGGATGAAATCTGGTCGATCATTACTATGTTTCCATTGTCAGGGAAACATATCACTCGAAAGAGAGTGGACACAAAATCTCTCATAACGTAGACATAGTCTCGCCCGAGGAGCAAGTTAAAGTCCAAGGGGTCATGAACTACCATCACATCGACGTAGACCGTTTTTCCTCCCAAAGTAACTGGAAACTGAGGAAGGATCCCTAAAGGTTGACTAACTCTTCTGTCAAAGGTCAATAGATTTTGAGTCATGGGTGCAAGCTGCGGGGAACTAAAAGCTTGTCATGCATTCGCGGATAAGAATCTAACAAAAGCATCTTCGTATATTATAGTGTTAGGAATATTCCTATCACAAACCTGCATGGTGATTTGGAAAGGCACGTAAGAAGGAAGACAGGGTTCTGTCAACTGATTCCAATTAATAGAAATCATCTGATTGCTTTAAGTGGGTGCCATCAGGATGGGCAGAGTGCCCCCATGTTCGGGTGAATCAATATTAACTAGGTAGACCTGAGTGACATCCTCACTCTTTGAATGAGGAGTGGGATCAACCGATGACAGAACTAGATCTGCCACTTTGGTTGCACTCTTCAAGGGAGGAGTGGGATCGATCGATGACAGAACTAGATCAACCAATTTGGCATTGTACAAATGAAGAGTGGGGCTGATAGATGAGGGAATTGGATCAATCACTTGGGTTAGTGGTTCAACTAAGGATGAAACCAGATTGACCACCTAATCAATCAGACTGACCAAGGATGGAACCAGATTGACTAGTCCATCAACTAATGACGGTTTGGGAGAGATCTTATCATGATAACCAGTTGGAAGTTGAATCTTTCCCAAAAAGTAATAAGCCTCGTCCATACGAGGGAAAATGTGAGAGTAATGATCACCTTCACATAACATACAAGGAAATTCGATAGTTCTATTATTCTTACCAACCTTAACGTCACTAGTTGATGGGGTGTCACTAGCATGTTCAACAAGAGCTGATGACGTGGAAGACCACATTTCTAAGACCTTGGGGAGACCAGGGAAATTCCTCTGAAAGTGGTCACCCTTATAAATCTTGCAAGGGAATTGGGTTTGGGATTCTTCGTTTGAGACTTGTTGACTTTATCAACACTCCCAGTACAATTAACAATAGCTGGTTGCTCAGATCCAACATGACATCATCTCTTTTTTATTATTCTTCTTCTTCCCCTTCCGTTTCTTCTTCTTTTGATCAACCTGGATACTTGCTCTATATATTTCAATAGGAGAAGAAGGAGAAAGGGAAGGAGACCCGACGAGTGAAGAAGGTCAAGGGTCGAAATGAGGTTGATTTGTGGGTGGTGTGCTTACATCAGAAGCATTAGGTACATTCTAAGCTCTGGGAAAAGTCAATATCACCGGAGTGGGGAACAACTAAACCAATAACCTGATGGTGAGTCCTGAAAGACTCAATGTGACAATGCACAGAGGACCAATGTTTCCAAAAGAAGGAAAGGTGAAAGGTTCCTTGGGAAAGGGGGCTCCTTTGTTGGCACTCCCAGGAATTGACTCCATTGACATTGACTCGACCTAAGATCCATGAAGGAAAACAAACAACACACACTACAAATATAAGAAGAAAACAATCAAACAAAACTTCCCACAATGAAACTGCTAGTTGGTGATGAAATCCATCATCGCGAGATCAATATAGGAAGGGGTTGGGATAGAGTAGGTGGATCAGTTAATTTGGTGACTTGCTTAACAAACTTACACCTTGGTGCAAGTTCCCACATGGTTTTACTCGTGGGTGTACCCTCCAAGGAGCTCGAGTGAGTTTGACCAATGTTTGACCCAGGTATGGAGAAGATTCCCCTTCACCGTCACCTTGTCTATCAACCCTACAGATATAGGCCACTAAGGTTACCAACTCGTAGTCAACCTTCGAGCGGGTACGATCAACAGTCAGGAAGAAATGTATGGGCATGATAACAAGTTCTAAATTCTTCAAGAGAACTAAAGAGAAGTGGACTAGAATACCACTGAGAACCTCGAATGGATTCAGGATTCACGAAGCTCAGAGACCAAATGAAACTAGTCATTTCTCAGGAAGAACCCCCAATATATGATCTTTCTGCTATGTGGGTTAAGCTTCAGAGGGGAAATCTTCGCTTCTCTCCCACAAATGATGTCGTGTTTAACCCCTGTGTGAGAGGGGGATCCCGACTATGCTTATACGAACAATTGGATTTACCACTCCCTAGCACAAATGTTATGTTTGTTTGGCGGCTTTGTAAATTTATCCTCACAACCTATTCGAAATCCCTACACTTTAAGTTAATCTAGGTTCGCTACCAGATAATATATAAGTGTCTGATCAATTTTATAAGCACTTCATTTTAGGGCTGTTGTTTACTAGAGGATGAAAAAGTGAAACTTATGATGTTTTAGACTCGACTCCAAAAGAATGCAGAATATTGAGATGCAAATATTTTTCTTCACTGAATCCTATATACGGGATGGAGAAGAGGTTCAACTTTCTTCAACAAAAACACTAAATTCCCAAATGCAATCTACTACGCTACCCAAAAGCAAGAACACAATTATCTTCTTTGTTTGATTTTAAAAGAAAGCAAATGCAAATCCTTTAATGCTTCATTACTTTCTATCAAAATGAAATAGTCCGATGTAGATACAAAATACAGTAAGCAAAAATATTTCAAACAAAGAATGCACTCAAAGGATAACGAGAACTGAAATAAACAAGTATGATAACTTGTTCAATCAAGAACTCAAATATGCAAAAGAGAAAGAAGATAAACACTCATGAAAATCCTCAAACAAGGAGCAACAAGAAACATAAATCAAGATAGGTTGTCATAAGAGTCCTAATCATCCATAAAAGCGATATATTTCAAATGAAGACAAGAAGGCTCAATACCAAGCAACCTTTGCAAACCGTAGTTGATGAATAATCCTAACTAGTCAAGCAATATGAAGCTTTATGGGACGAAGATCATATAAACTGAAAAGGAAAAAAGAAACAAGAGATCTTGTTAACCCAAGGAGACCACAACTAAGATAAAATTTGTAGACTTAAAGGATAAATATAAATGAGTGATAAATTCCCAACTCTTAGCAAAACAAATTCAAGTGTATTCAAAGGTCTCTGAGCAAAAATCCCCTTAGGATCAAACTGAGAAGAAAGGGGTAGAAAAACCTAGAAAACGAGATCAACGTTGTTGTTTCCAAAGGGACAGAGTGCTACAACGCTTTAGTATACACTGCAAGGGAGTGTTGATCCTAGATCAATGCTCTGGTGCACATAGTAGAGGAGCGCTTCCCTTCCCAAAAACTTAGAAAAAGGCTAAAAACTCAGAAAACTTTGCCAAAGACTCTGTGAAATCTTCAATGAATAAGAGATAAAAGGAAGTAGATCAGAAACAAACAACAAATAAGATATAAAGGTGTGAAAAATATGGGATGATCCAAGGAAAGACAAGTCAATGTCCTTCCCCAGTGGGGTCACCAATTTCTGTTACGGAAATATTCCCTTGTGGACAAGTGAAATTTCCTTTTGGATTACCGACCCCTATACCAAGACATAAAAACACATGTGGACACTAACATCCCTTTGAATTTAGTTTAACTAGTCATAAAGCGAGAGAGGGAGAAAAGGTGTGATGCACCTAGTTTCAAATTTTTTCCTCGTTGCTTCCAATACTAGCTTGATATCCATACTCCTTAGCGCAACTTGATACCTGCAATGCAATAGACAATAAAGAGAAACAAAGAACTCCTACTCTACAAGATTAGATTCAACAAATTCATCTACAAATATTGAAGGAACAATAGACAAGCATATGCAATAATACACAAGCTTGAAGGAAATAGGCCAAGTATATTAGATGAGAACTTAAAAGGAAACTTATAAACATGGATGGTGTTTCAACAACCTCGCCAAGTCCTCCTTGTCCAACCCTTTCATTAATACCAAGATCATAAATTTGATATATCTGTCTGTCTTTTCTTCACCTTGGAATGGCCTCCTTTTATAGGCTTGGGAGGTTAAACCAGCATGAGTATATTTTGGGATTAGTTGAGGATATGAATCCTTTAGGTTAGGATATGACCCTAGGATAGTGCCATAAGATAGCATTCGATCCAAACCAACCTCATCTCCAAGAGCTTGCCTTTAGAAAGAGGTGGGATTCTCCGAATTTTCCTCTAACCAAAATCAACGCTCCCCTAGAGTTATTTGCAGAGCGTTGATCCTAGAGCAGTGCTCCCTAAATAAGGTAAATGGGGCGTTTATCTATGAGATATCACTCCCCCAACATGGCAAGGGGGGAACTTGATGACAATTGTGACACTTACCAAGGTGCATATGACACTTTTACGACACTTGTGACACTTAGGGTTAGATACTTAAGTGTGGAATTTTGATGTGTAAAAAAAATTGACATAGGTTGTCACTGTTGTGTACCAAAACCAACATACTTTCCCTGCAACCTGTATAAAGTTCCCTCTATAACCCTAAAGACCACTACACTATCTGGGCTATCTTTCTCTAGACGTATGAGTACCTCCCCTCTCTGAAAAGTGATGGAAAAACCCCTGTCCTCCATAGCTGAGACTGAAAGGATATTTTTCTTCAAACCTGGTATGTAAAGTAAATCATGGGAATATAACGACCCTCCTGACTCAATCTGAAACATAACTATCCGCTCTCCCTTCACTGCATACCTGAAATTGTCACCAATCTCTACATGAACAATTGAGTCCTTCTCCATCAGATTGCTAAATAGCTCCCATGCCTATGTCATAAGATGAGATGCACCTCTATCCAAGAACCAAGCACTCCTTGTTGTAGTGTTAGTAGAAAGGAAAAAAATCATTGAGTAATCCTTCTCAAATTTTGCTTCAAATTCATCATGCTGCATCTCTGCTAATGATGTTGCTTGCATATTTTCATTACCCTTATTCTTCTTCTCTGGACACTGATATGAATAATTCCCATTCTTATGACATGAGAAACACTTGATTTTACTCAAGTCCCTTTTCTTGCCTGGCTGTGATGATCCTCCATCACTGTTACCCTTCTTACTAGAACTCCTTCCTTTCCCCTTCCTTGTCTTGCTGACAAGGGCCAAGTTCTCTTCACTAGGACCCTCCTTGATGCCTTTAGACTCTTCCTGAGTCTCTTCATGTATGCAATCATACCAAAGTATTTTCCAATATGGGATATTCTCTCGAGCACAAACTCCTTTGACAAATGTTTCTTGTGACTTGGGAAGACCATTCAATGCCACATTCACGAGATTTGCATCCTTTGTTTTCTCCCCTGTGGCGTCAAGTTCATCACGCACTTGTGTGATCCTCATGAGGTAGTAGGTAAAATTATCTGATCTAGACATCTGAACCGATTTGAGTTTATTCCTTAAGAACATTTTCCTATTCATGTTCTTTCTTTGGAATAAAATTACCAAGGCATGAAACATCTCTTTAGCCATCATCTTCTCATTTAGGTGAGGGATTAGATGATCCTTCACAGAATCTAGGAGGACTCTTTCTGCTTTGATAACCTTCTTTTTGTGAGCATCTAAAGCTGTCAGATCTATCAGTGGAGTAAATTATTTATCCACTAACTCCCAAAGGTCATAATCCTTCAATGCCAAAGCAAATCTTGCTTTCCAAGATAGGAAGTTGGATGCTCCATCCAATCTGTCTTCAACTCTCAACGGTGCTACTGCCATCCCTAAGACTTGATAAATTTCCCTAGAAATAACCTGTTGCTGGAAAATTGTTCCTATACCGATCTAGCTTCCCTTCAGAGCATGAGCTCTCACACCATGTTGAAATTATTACTCTGGCACCTAGGTATTTTTTTATCTAGTGATTTACTTTCTGCAATCATATTAGCAGCTCACAAAAAATATAATACACTATTGAAATATTCAACTTAATATCATGTAGCGGAAGCATAAACTAGGAAACCAAATCAAGCACACATTAACACCAATATTTTTGGGTAGATACCCCTGGAAAAACTCCAGATGGAAAACCATTGCTGTGAATGATTTTATTATGCTAAAATTAGGGCTTCTGTAATAAGGATAATGGCCCACTAAGAGAAATACAACTGCAGACTAACCTAGCAAGGGATGACTTGCCGTACAATCAATTTTGGCACACTTTTCTAGGCATCTGCGATTGTCTCCTCAGTGACCCACGAATATTCACGACTTTCCCCACTGTGACCCGCGTATGTCCACAATTGTCTCCCCTATGACCTGTGGATATAAACGGAAATTCTGTACGATAAACTCTGTACAGTTTGACTCTTTTATGTGGCTTTCATCTGCTAAAACCCACCTGTGTATGCCTCTGTTCTCTCTTCTCCTTGACTTGTATGATATATAGATGAATGTCCTTCTTCATGTATCCAAGATCTTGAACCACAGTCCTTCATGATCCAATACTCTCTGTCGATTCCCTCAACACTTGTCAAGTCAAGTGTCTTTCTCCTTCACCCTAGCCTTGCTTTTATAATCATGAGTTACAATCTATTTCTAATCTCCAAAGTGATCAACGGTTGTGAATAATTCTCACACTCACTTTTAGATTTAGATTACATGCTTCATGCTAAGCATTTTTCATAAATAACTCAATTAAATTATTACATAATTAATTAATAAAAGTAATTTACTTTAATAATTCCTTTAATTAAAGTAAATTCAAGAGTAGAAGGCTTTGGACGATTTCCACACGTCTAGACACATAGACTTGTGTAGAAATACATGTTCGATGCTACCACTAAAATCAACACATAGGACTTGGGGTGATGGCCTCTTAGCGAGGGGGCATAGTTCATGCTTCTCATTCTTTCTCGGTTTTCAAATTTTTATTTCTTTCTTTTTGCATTGCTTTGCGTTTTGAATTATAACATTTTATCTTTCTCTCTCTCTCTCTCTATATATATATATTTTCTTATATCAAGTTGTATCAACCTCGAGCATTCTAGATCATTCTTTTCATAGGATTACGAGGCATGAACCTTTATGGGTAACATATGACAACCAACACAAAAGACACGATAATAGGTGACGGTCTCAAACAATGGTTGAAATTAACACTCCATTAACCTCAATAACCTACTTTAATTATAAAACTGAGGAACATAAACTTTCAAAGCGTTGTGCAAAGTATATGCTTATTTTTGGACTTTTGTTTGTTTGGATTTATTGCTAGCTATTGTTTTGTTTCATTTTGTTTTGGGGG
>JASDQU010373411.1:70587-82877 GCA_032191745.1 Picea mariana | reverse complement strand
TCTTTCCTTTCCCTTTCCTTGTCTTGCTGACAAGGGCCAAGTTCTCTTCACTAGGACCCTCCTTGATTCCTTTAGACTCTTCCTGAGTCTCTTCATGGATGCAATCATACCAAAGTCTTTTCCAATATGGGATATTCTCTCGAGCACAAACTCCTTTGACAAATGGTTCCTGTGACTTGGGAAGACCATTCAATGCCACATTCACGATATTTGCATCCTCTGTTTTCTCCCCTGTGGCATCAAGTTCATCACGCACTTGTGTGATCCTCATGAGGTAGTAGGCAACATTATCTGATCTAGACATCTGAACTGATTTGAGTTTATTCCTTAAGAACATCTTCCTATTCATGTTCTTTCTTTGGAATAAAATTACCAAGGCATGAAACATCTCTTTAGCCATCATCTTCTCGTTTAGGTGAGGGATTAGATGATCCTTCACAGAATCTAGGATGACTCTTTCTGCTTTGATAGCCTTCTTTTTGTGAGCATTTAAAGCTGTCAGATCTATCAGTGGAGTAAATTATTTATCCACTAACTCCCAAAGGTCATAATCCTTCAATGCCAAAGAAAATCTTTCTTTCCAAGATAGGAAGTTGGATGCTCCATCCAATTTGTCTTCAACTCTCAACAGTGTTACTACCATCCCTAAGACCTGATAAATTTCCCTGGAAATAACCTGTTGATGGAAAATTGTTCCTATACTGATCTAGATTCCCTTTAGAGCATGAGCTCTCACACCATGTTGAAATTATTACTCTAGCACCTAGGTATTTTTTTATCTAGTGATTTACTTGCTGCAATCATATTAGTAGCTCACAAAAAATATAATACACTGTTGAAATATTCAACTCAATATCATGCAACAGAAGCATAAACTAGGAAACCAAATAGAGCACACATAAACACCATAATTTTTGGGTAGATACCCCGGGAAAAACCCCAGATGGAAAACCAATGCTGTGAATGATTTTATTATGCTAAAATCAGGGCTCCTGTAATAGGGATAATGGCCCACTAAGAGAAATACAACTGCAAACTAACCTAGCAAGGATGACTTGCCGTACAATCAATTTTGGCACACTTTTCTAGGCATATGCGATTGTCTCCTCAGTGACCCTTGAATATTCACGAATTTCCCCATTGTGACCCGCGTATGGCCGTGACTGTCTCCTCTATGACCTGTGTATATAAATGGAAATTATGTACGATAAACTCTGTACAATTTGACTCTTTTATGTGTCTTTCATCTGCTGAAACCCACCAGTGTATGCCTCTGTTCTCTCTTCTCCTTGACCTGTATGATATATAGATGAATTTCCTTCTTCACGTATCCAAGATCTTGAACCACAATCCTTCATGATCCAATACTCTCTGTCGATTCCCTCAACACTTGTCAAGTCAAGTGTCTTTCTCCTTCACCCTAGCCTTGCTTTTATAATCATGAGTTACAATCTATTTCTAATCTCCAAAGTGATCAACGGTTGTGAATAATTCTCACACTCACTTTTAGATTTAGATTACATGCTTCATGCTAAGAATTTTTCATAAATAACTCAATTAAATTATTACATAATTAATTAATAAAAGTAATTTACTTTAATAATCCCTTTAATTAAAGTA
This sequence comes from Picea mariana, assembly GCA_032191745.1. NCBI lineage: Eukaryota > Viridiplantae > Streptophyta > Pinopsida > Pinales > Pinaceae > Picea > Picea mariana. Next base: position 81,257 of record JASDQU010373411.1, on the reverse strand, counting down.
AATTCAAGAGTAGAAGGCTTTGGACGATTTCCACACGTCTAGACACATAGACCTGTGTAGAAATACTTATTCGATGCTACCACTAACATCAACACATAGGACTTGGGGTGATGGCCTCTTAGCGAGGGGGCATAGTTCATGCTTCTCATTCTTTCTTGGTTTTCAAATTTTTATTTCTTTCTTTTTGCATTGCTTTGCGTTTTGAATTATAACATTTTATCTTTCTATATATATATATATATATATATATATATATATATTCTTATATCAAGTTGTATCAACCTCGAGCATTCTAGATCATTCTTTTCACAGGATTACGAGGCATGAACCTTTATGGGTAACATATGACAACCAACACAAAAGACACGAAAATAGGTGACGGGCTCAAACAATGGTTGAAATTAACACTCCATTAACCTCAATAACCTACTTTAATTATAAACCCGAGGAACATAAACTTTCAAAGCGTTGTGCAAAGTATATGCTTATTTTTGGACTTTTGTTTGTTTGGATTTATTGCTAGCTATTGTTTTGTTTCATTTTGTTTTGGGGGAAAAGATCACCTTTCTAATTCTTCCTAATTTAATAGAAAATGATTACAACAAATCAAAATTTTAACTACATAAATTCAATGTAGCAAATCCAAAAGTTTATAAGACAAAAAATTAATTCAACAAACATAAAATTCAAGCTACCGGAAAATATATAGTAAACTAGAAACTAAGCTAAAGGAAAAATATACAACATATTAGAAATGTAAATTACATAAAATAATTACAGTAAAGTAGAAGTATAACCACAATAAAATATTCAACAAAACAAAAAATTTAGTTGCAAGAAATAAGAAAATGGAATAGCATTGTTGATCCCCATTTCAACCAATTGCATTGCTTGAAATTAGGTATACAATGTTGAAATACTGAGAGGGGGGGGGGTGTGTGAATCAATATTACCCTTTTTTAAACAATTAGTAATTAATTTTTTATTTTATTAATCATCACAATAGATCATCAATGGAATTGTATTTAAAATCAATTATATAAATATAATTAACAAGAATTACAAGGCTTTATAAAGAGTAGTCTGAGATTGTGAAGGATACTAATCCTCTTTAGAGCACCAACTCTTGGACACAAAAATCCCCTTTTTCAGGGCACCAACTAGCACCAACTCCCTTGTTTTTCAGGGCACCAACCCTAGGAAGCACCAACTCCCTTGTTTTTATGGCACCAACCCTAGGAAGCACCAACTCCCTTGTTTTCCAGGGCACCAACCTTAGGAAGCACCAACTCCCTTGTTTTCACACTTTACTTAGTAAAGGACATGAATCCTTCCTTTCTCCTCCCTTCCACTCTCACCGCATAAGTATAATCAGTTTTTCTTCTTGGACTCTGCTTCTGCTTTTGATCTTTTGATCTGGACTACATAGACACTTTCTTCTTCAACATTTTTTCTTGCTTATATAGTCTTCCAACTGGTGTGAGCATTAAATCATTGTGTCCCTTTGTTTGAACCATTCTACCTCTTCATTTAAATTAACAATAATAACATTTTTCTTCTAATTTATAATTAATATCTTCCTCTATAATTATTCACACATTACTGTGAAATATTTTCAATTTAGTAAGAGGGATTTTCATAAATCGATCATAGGTATGGATCATTTTCTTTTAACTCGATCCCATGCATTTTTATTCCATTCTTAATCTTTTGTTGCATCCCCAGTTCTCCAACATATCATACTTGAGTTTTTTTGATTAGCTTTCCAATGTATTGGATGTATTTGATCACTTAATATCAATTAGGATAGAATCTAGATCCTATCTAGTTCAAATTTCCTTCCTAACAGAGGATTTTTTTTTCCTCTGTATGTTAAAATTTGCACATACGTACTTTTGGGACCTCTATTCCATATGACCTTAGGCGGTGACTAAACGCTAATCCAAACGAGTGCTTAATCACTTATCAATATTGATGGTTGCATTTTATTTGTACGTTGAGATGGACGGTTCTCATTCACTTCAGGACTTTGACCTTTGCAGTCTTCCAACTCTTCTGGAGAAAATTCCACCGAAGGGTGTATCAACACTCCCTGCTTGATAACCTTCACATGTCCAGTATCTAGGACAGTAGACTTAGGTGAAAAGGATCTCCCGCTCTCTGGGTATTCAACTATTTGTGACTCAGGGATTCTAGGCTACTTGAACTTTGAGGTAGTTCAATCCCTCCAGAGTGTTTACCTACCGAATAAGTCATAAAGCTGCGGTGACTGCTTGCTGTCAGTTGTTAGTACACCATACGCTATCCTTCCAATGTACTCGATGGAACTATTTAAATATATTCCAGTGGATCTTAGATCAATAACTAACATCAATTCGTGACTTAGGCCTTCAATGCTTCAGATAGTTTTGCTGGTAGGAGACGTTGGTTATTCCCATAGGCTATAGTCCAAGACTGACGTGGCGTGCTATCGTCACCTATGATGGTGTGGACCCATAGTGGGTGTGCCACGTGTTACCTTGATTTGTGACTTTCACATACCTTATGTGCCATATGTATTTTGACACTTGTCATCATCTGATTGGGTCAAGTGTGTTTGCTGATGTGGTCTTGCTGACTAGGATTTTGACTTTTCATTACTTTGTAGCTTCGAGAGTTTTGGTACTTTTATACCATCCTTCAATCATTTTCGAAATTCCGAATAGATCTATCACTGTATATCTTTCCTTGTCTTGATTAGATGACATTTGCTTACTCCGGGACTTCGTGCCTTCGTCCCCACTTATCTTATCCTTCCACTACACTTGATCGACAACTGACAAGATTTCCACGCTCTTCCTCTGATCTGACTGTCGACGTGAGTTTGCAACTTCATGTCTTTCGTGGATTCTTACTTTTTTCTAGTAATCGCCGAAGTGGCGAAGCTCCGTAGTATCGAAGCTTTCTATCTCTTGCTTGATCCAACGACTGAGAAATGACCCAAAATTTCTCCATGAGATCTGACGATCGATGTTTACTACGATTTTAGAGGTTTCAAGACTTCGTGTCTTATGGGGTATTCTTATCCTGTGCTTCCACTTGATTCTACCAGACAATGAATATAGATACCGAATTAATCTAACAATTGATTTAACTCAATCCTTTACAGGGGATTTTTCTATGCAGGCTTGGGCTTCTGTGTGACCTGCTACGTTATTTAATCCTAAGCTTTGATCTAATCACCTACACTCTATTGACATCAATGAAAATATCATACCACTATGTCCAACATTCTCCCCCTTTGGAATTGATGTCAACCTTTTCTTTGAAATATTTATGTTGTTTATCAATTTCTCCCCCTTTGACAACGATGACAGAAAGGATCTTTTCTTTGCTCACCCTGTGGCGAAGCTCCCCCTATCCATGCGACCCTTTTCTTCTGATGCAAATTTTATGGTTTTAATGAGGTATGTGAATTACTCTCAATTTCTGTCGAAGATTTTCAAAAGTACTCCCGGGCAAAGGTTTTGTGAATATGTTTGCAATTTGTTCTTTGGTGTCCACATACACTATTTTAACCACTCTTTGAGTAACCCGATCTCTTAAGAAATGGTATTTAATTGGGATGTGTTTGGTTTTAGAATGTATTACTGGATTTTTAGATATACTTATGACACTAGTGTTATCACAATTAATAGTAATGGAATCATCATATTTTATTTGTAAATCTTCTAAAGTTTGCTTCATCCAAAGAACTTGTGTGCAACAACAATGTATTCTGATAGTGGTGTGGATGTTTGTTTTTTACTTATCCATGCTACCATACATTTTCCTAGAATGAATGCTCCTCCACTGGTGTTTTTTCTGTCATCTATACTACCAACCCAATCTGCATCAATGTATGCATTTAATGTAAAGTATTTTTCTTTTGGATACCATAATTCAAATTCTAAGGTCCCTTTAAGATATATGAATATTATTTTTACTGCTTTTAGATGATTTTCCCCAGGGGTAGATTGAAATCTTCCCACTAGTCGTACAACCTGCATGATGTCAAGTCTAGTTGCCGTTGAATAGAGCAAAATTCTGATTATTGATATGTACATAGTTTGATCTACTTTTGGTGTGTCATCATCGAGGCTTATTTAACATAAAATGACCATGGGAGTACTTACTGGTTTATTGTATTCCATTTGGAATTTATTCAACATTTCTTTGATATATTTGGTTTGGGAAATAAATATTCCTTTTTCTGATTGAGTGACTTGTAAACCTAAGAAGAAGGACGATTCTCCCAGCATAGACATTTCAAACTCTTCTTGCATTTTAGTTGCAAATTTTCTACTCATTATAGTAATATTACTCCCAAATATGATATCATCAACATATACTATCACAACAATCATATTTTGATCTTCAATTTTGATATATAAGTTGTTGTCAATATCCCATCTCTTATATCCTTATTTTTGTAGGTACTGATCTAACCTTGAAAACCATGCTCTTGGGGCTTGCTTAAGACCATATAAATCTTTCTTTAGCTTGCACACATAGTCTTGATTTTCTATTAGCATGAATCCTTTTGGTTGTTCAACATAGACTTCTTCTTCTAGAGTTCCATTTAGAAATGCTGACTTGACATCCATATGATAAATATTGAAATTTTTGAAACATGCAAATGTCAGGAACATCATGATGACTTCTAGTCTTGCTACTGGAGAAAAATTTTCTTCAAAATCAATACCTTCTACTTGAGCATATCCTTTGAAATGTTCAGGAATGTTCAGGGATGACTATTCAGTCTCAGCAAATGGTTAAGTGCTCATCTGAGCAATGCCTCAAACAATGAGGGCTTTAAGCTTCATGGAGCTTCCTCAAGTTTCAAATGTGAAAAACCTGCAAATGGGCTCTTCAAATGCCTGTGATAACCTCAACAATGGACTCAGGACGTCCAAAAACCCCTAGCTGGGCTTTTACAGCTCCTCATTTGGCCAAAAACTCCAAAAGATATGGCCTTTGCCATTTTTCCCCTTCAAGCTCTGCAACCTGTTCGCCATTCTGCACCTGGGGAGAATGAATCCAGCACTGAGCGTTTTCCTGTCCAAAAACCTAGCTCCCGCGCACGTTTCGAAAAAGGTGCAATTTGTCGAACCGTTAACGGGAAAAAATCCCCCAAGTCGAGGGTGTTGGGCGCATGGGTGGCCATATGGCCACGTCCCGCGCAAGTTAAGGGCCAACTTTTTACTAGATTGAACCAGGATTTGACGTGTGTCGGGCGCGTGGTTCACCGTTTGAAACCCAAACTTGAAACCCCGTGCAATACTAACCGGAGTGGTCACATGTTATGAAAATAAAACTGGGTTTTAATATAGTTTAACACTATATATGAATGTTTCTCGCGCGTATAAACATTTCCACACACACCATATTATACATATGGTATTACAAGTATTGGTTTAATATAATAATCCGCGCGCATTTAAAACAAAGGCACGGTTATAATAATGTTTACAAACCATCGTTTAACACCCGCGCCATTTTAAACATTTGACAATAGTCATATGGTAATGCGCGGGACCGGGGGCTCATGTGAATTACAACTCCGCGCCCGTCGTTTAATCCATAGTCGTATGAGCAATAATGTAACCGTGGGCTGTTTACAACGCCCATTCCACTATATCATTCCCGCCAAATAAAATATATGATGGTCATGTGAAAGGTCTATGTGACCGCGGGTCGGGGCTAAGCCCCGGCCCGTTCCTCCGCCAATGTTTAAACAAAGTAATTCAAATATTATTAAAACCATTCCCAATACAACGGACACGCGGCGGCTTAATGGCACGGGGAAATTTGTTAACGCATACGTATGGTGGGGAGGTCCGGGGGTCGAACCCCGCGGCCTCCACACAATATTTTAATAACCCAAATTGTAAACCAACCAATAAACCATCAACCTATAAATGGGTACCACGTGGCAGCCCCTCATTGGGCCACGTGGCACCTTCCAATTTGCAACAAATGTGCCACGTGTCACCATACAATTCGCCCGTTGAAAACCAATAAGAATCTGCCACATCACCTGCCAACTCAGCTGCCACGTCACCTGACCACGCAAGATGCTGACATCAGCATGTGCCACGTGTCACCCATCCAGTGGTGACACGTGTCACTTCCAGATTGGACAAATCGAATGTCGAAAATGCAAAAAATGCATGACACGTTTCACGCCCAGAAGCTGCCATGTGTCCTATACGGTCCTGCCATGTCACTTTACGGTCTGCCACGTCAGCTGTACGGCCTGCCACGTCAGCTGTACGACCTGCCCAGTCAGCATCAAAATTTTCCCTGTTTGGCTCGGCGAACAAACCTCGATAACTTCTCCATACGGACTCCGTTTTGAAAATAAATATACCGCCGGAATCAGGAGAACGAGACGGACGCAATGGCACTGTTTTCGTCGCATTCCGAGCACTTTGAAAATTGAGCTTTTTTTAGACCCCTGGTCCAGATTCTGATCACATTTACTTCCAAAAATTCTAAAGTGTTTAATAAATGTTGTTCCACCAAACCATAGTTCATAAGGAGTTTTGTCATGGTTGGGTCTCAACTGAGCTTGATTAAGTATGTGGACTTCTGTGTAGATTACATCTCTCCATAATTTTTCTGGAAACCCTACTTCATTTAACATGGTTCTTGCAGCTTCTTGAACTTTTCTATTTTTCCTTTCAACCACTCCATTATGTTGAGGAATCCCGGGAGCTGAAACACTGTCTTTTGATACCGTGATTTTCACAGAATTGAATGAACTCTTTGGAGGTGAATTCTCCTTCATTGTCCGATCTCAAGCATTTAATTTTGAGATTGGTTTCATTCTCTACAAGAGCTTTGTATGTTTTAAACTTCTCAAAGCCTTATGATTTTTTTTTAGAAAGTATACCCAGGTCATTCTTGTGTAATAATCAATGATCAACATAAAATAATGTTCACCATAAATACTTTTAGTTCTGGTAGGTCCACATAGATCTGTGTGAATAAGTTCTAATGGTTTTATTGTGGAATTCTCTTTTGTTTTGAACCTAACTCTTGTTTTCTTCCCTATTTGACAACGTTTACAAATAGAATATGAAGGATTAATAACTTTTGGCAGATCCCTTACTGCCTCCTTATTGTTGGCTTTGATTAAGTTGTCCAAGATTAAATGTCCCAACTTTCTAAGCCATAGCCAACTTTCATCTTCTTGACTTAAACACCATTTTTCTCCTTCATCTACATCAAGGATGTACACATTGCTAGATGTTCTTGGTGCAACTACTTCTAGCTTTCTGGTATCCTTTTTTTTCCGATCTCACATTTTTGAGAATCAAAGGTAAGTATGTGACCCTAATCACATGTATGACTTACACTTAGGAGATTAGGCTTGAGATTTTACACCAGAAGTACATTTTCTGCTTTGGTCTTGTTATTCCCTAAAATAACAATGCCTTTTCCCAATATTTTGGCTGACATATTATCTCCAAAGGTTGCTTTTTCTTTTCCTTTCTTTAATAACTTGAGAAATTTTCTTTGATCTCCAGTCATTCGTTTGGAACATCCACTGTCTATATACCACTGACATCCTTGGTTTCTCGCATATAGAGCTACATTTGCACTCTGTTTTATTTATTTGATTTTTTCTTCCATAGTTTTTGATTGGTTGGAATATTTATTCTTTTGTCATCTTTTGACAATCTACATTCACTAGCTTCATGACCAAAGTTTTTGCATTTGTAACTTTCAACATTTTAGTCTTGTAAGGGAGAGAAGGATTTTTTTTCCTTGGAAAAAAGCGTAATTCTATTCATCCGTAGAGAACTAAATTACATTCTATAGGTGCATCTAGCACATGCGTAGATAGATCCCAATGGAAAAAATAGATGGAAAATATGCCATAAAGAAAAAGAAGAAAGACTAACATGAAATGATCCTCAAAATGGGTCAGTGAAGACCCCACACAAAATAACCCGAGAGAAGTAAAACCCCCAAAAATGCACTCCAATAGATCCAGGAGGTCGGAAGGACCATATTAGAGAGGTATGAAAACCTCAGATCGACAAGACCAAGAAGCAACAATATCAATGGAGACCTTGAACAACAAGTGACCAATAACTGTACGCCCTCCCAACAGGACCTAAAAGTGCCTAGATTCGCAACACTGCACGCCCAAGACAGGACCTCAAAGCTCTGGAACAATCCAAGTCAAGTGGAGGAAATGAGACATCAATAACCACCAAAAGGAGATGGATCATGAACATACATCAAACCCTAAAAAATCGAAGAAACCCGAGAGAGGAACCGCATAAATGGAGTAGAAAAAATCAGAATCTCCAAGGCTTAGTCCCAAATCCGCTCTCCCTCAGAGGAGGAACCGACCACCACTCTAGAAAACAACAGATCTGAGATAATAATCCCATACAAAGCCCCCTGGACACACCACAAGAATTTAAAAACTGAAGAAATAATGGGACCAGATACAGATCCAGGCATCAGGCCTCGAACTAAGAAAGTAGATGGATTAGGGAGAAGACGCAACTTCCCTAGAAGGAGCATCTGCACGATGCCACAACTCGCCTGCAACAAAAAAAGTAGAGCCCGATCTGCGTGAACCAAGTGATGGGAGAGGAGCCACCTCGTTGGATAAACTAGGAAGAAGAGTCTCCATAAGAGGGAGAAACACTAGGGAGGAGAAGCATCCGAGTGAGGGGGCCGCAAGAATAAGCCCTCTCGATCCGCAGGAGAGAAGGAGCGTGTGGTCTGCAGCCAGGGAAACCCTAGCCGCAGACCATCTCCTCCAATTCCAAAAATAATAATAAATATTAACATTACACAATCTAATTATAAAAAAGATCAAGGGAGAGAAGGAGTTATAATTTCTTCTTTCTGCATTATCCGTATTATTTTCATATCTTTGAACATTTCTTGGATTTTACTTTCTATAATCTTTACATTGTATTTCTTTATGTACAAATTTCAATAACCAAGGACGATATCTTGATTTATGTTAGAGGGATTCTTTCTGATGATTCTATTCTTCTCGTCATCTTTTTCTTTATTAGGAAGTGTAGATTTCTGTTTATTTGGGATAGTTTTAAATGATATTGTTCTTGTCTTCTTATGGAGTTCTTAAGAACACCTGCATAATTGATTTTGTCATTTTCTTGTTCTGTAGAGGGATCGTATCCTAGTCTCGTCTTATCATTTGATGATCTTTGACTGCTAAGAATGTTGTTTAGGATTTTTGAGCTGTTTTTAAACTTAGACTAAATATCTTGTTTTTCTAGTTTCCCTTTTAGTTGAACTATTCATCCTCCAATATCTTACATATTTGTTGTTTTTCATTGAGCTCTTTATTAAAGCTTTTTTCTTTTCTTTTAGTTTCTCGGAGATGAGTTTTTGACTTAATAATCAATTGTTCTGTCTCAATAATGGTTTTAGAAACCTCATTTTCTCTTGATTTAGTAGCTTCTTCAATCTCTATTAGTTGTTCCCTTAGTAACTTGTTTTGATTTTTAGATTTTCTTAGTTCTTCAATTGCACGAATGAATTCTTTCTCGAGGTTCACTTCTTCTTCACCTTCTGAATGATTATCATCTTGAGTTTTCATTCCCATAAATAGAAGCTCTGGCTCCTCGTATTCACTTTCTTCAGATGAGCTACTGTCTTCTTGGGTAAAGAAAGTTTTCTTCTTCTTATAGAACTTCTTTTTATCTTTGGTTTTGCTTTTCTTTTGATCTTTGAAGGTTCTTTCATCATCACTTTCCTCCTGCTTAGGATAGGGACATTTATTGGAAAAGTGTCCAATTTTTCCACAGTTGAAACATATTAGAGGAATCTTTCCTTTGTATTTCCCAGTCCCTTTCTTGAGTGTCTTCATGAAGTTGGAAATTTCTTCATCAGATATATCTGATAACTCGTCATTGGTATTTTTCTCCTGCTTCATTTTTGTTTTAGATGCCTTAAAGTTTGTTTCTCCTTTTAATGTTTTTTCGTTCCCTGTTCTCATCTCATATGATGTAAGAATTCCATGGAGTTGATCTGCTGTGAGTTTGTCAAGTTCTAGTCTATCTTCAATTGTGGAAATCTTGGCATCGCATCTCATAGGTAATGACCTTAAGATCTTTTGTACAATAGGTTTATCAGTAAGTTCTTCTCTTGCTGCTCTGATTGAGTTAACTACCTCATCTACCAACAATGTTCTCATCTTATTTCATCTTCAAATTTTCAAACTGAGCTCCGTAGGTTTGTAATTTGTCTTCCTTGACTTTGCTATCTCCTTCATATACAACCTCTAGTTTTTCCTAGATTTCCTTAGCTAACTTACAATGCATTACCTTCACAAATATATCATTTGTTAATCCTCCTAGAATGGCATTGATTGCTCTTGAGTTTTCATTGCAAATATTCTTTCCTACAATATCTGTGGGTGGAGTAGCTGGTGCAGTGTAACCATCTACAACAAATTTCCAAACATAAAAACCAAGAGCCAACAAGTAGCTTTTCATTCTTATTTTTCAGAGAGCATAACCACCTCCTTTAAATAGTGGTGCTTTGTTGGAAGACATTCCTTCTTGTTGATCCATTTCTTTTAGGATCTACTTTCCAGTTATTAGACTGTGTTGAAGGTACTTTCTCTGATACCAATTGTTGAAATACTG
>JASDQU010373411.1:44358-61163 GCA_032191745.1 Picea mariana | reverse complement strand
CATTCCACCTTCACTACATAAGTATCATCAATTTTTCTTCTTGGACTCTGCTTTTTCTTTCGATCTTCTGATCCAGACTACAAAGACACTTTATTCTTCACCATTATTTATTGTTTATATAGTCTTCCAACTGGTGTGAGCGTTGAAGCATTATGTCCCTTTGTTTGAACCATTGCACCTATTCATTAAAATTAACAATAATAACATTTGTCTTTTAATTTAAAATTAATATCTTCCTCTATTATTATTCACACATTATCGTGAAATCTTTTCAATTTAGTAAGAGAGATTTTCATAAATCGAGCACAGGTATGGATCAATTTCTTTTAACTCAATCCCATGCCTTTTTATTTCATTCTTAAGCTTCTGATGCATCCCCAGTTCTCCAACATATCATATTTGAGATTTTCAATTATCTTTCCAATGCATTGGATGTATTTGATCTCTTAATATCAATCAAGACAAAATCCAGATCCTATCCATTTCAAAGTTCCTTCCCGAAAGAGGAAAAATTCTTCCTCTGTATGTTAAAATTCACATAGACGTACTTTCAAGACCTCTATTCCATATGACCATAGGCGGTGACTAAGCGCTAATCCAAACGAGTTCTTAATCACTTATTAAGATTGACAGTTGCATTTTATTTGCACGTTGAGATGGATGGTTCTTGTTCACTTCAAGACTTCGACATTTTAGGACTCCGACCTTTGTAGTCTTCCAACCCTTCTGGAGAAAATTTCTCCGAAGGGTGTATCAATAGTCCCTGCTTGATAAAATTTGCATGTTCAGGATCTAGGACCATAGAATTAGGCACAAGGGAGTTCCCGCTCTCTAGGTATTCGACTATTTGTGACTTTGGGACTCCAGGCTACTCAAACTCTGAGGTATTTCAATCCCTCTAGAGTGTTTACCTATCGAATAAGTCATAAAGATGTGGTGATCGCTTGGTGTCAGTTGATAGTACACCTTATGCTATCCTTCCACTATACTTGATCGAACGATTGGAAGATATTTCGGTGGATCTTAGGTCAACAACTAACATCAATTCATGACTTTAGCCTTCGATGCTTCGGGTAGTTTTTCTAGTAGGAGAAGGTGGTTATTCTCAGAGGCTGTAGTACCAGACTGATGTGGCGCATTGTCATCACCTATGATGGCATGGACCCGTAGTGGGTGTGCCATGTGTCACCTTGATTTGTAACTTTCACATACCTTATGTGCCATATGTATTTTGACACTTTTCATCATTTGATTGGGTCATGTGTCTTTGCTGACGTGGTCTTGCTGACTAGGATTTTGAATTTTCGTTACTTCGTAGCTTCGAGAGTTTCGATACTTTTATACCATCCTTCGATCATTTCCTAAGTGCCGAATATATCTATCATCGTATATCTTTCCTTTTCTTGATCACACGACCTTTGTTTACGCTGGGACTTCGTGCCTTTTAGCCCTGCTTATTCTGTCATTCCACTTGATTCTATCAGACGATCAAGATAGATCCCAAAATAATATAATAGTTGCTTTAACTCGATCCTTTACAAGGGATTCTTCTGTGTAGGCTCGGGTTTCTGCGCAACCTGCTATGTTATTTCTCCTGAGATTTGATCCCATCATCGCCACTCTGTTGACATCAATGACAATATCATACCACTGTGTCCAACACACATAACTAGTCCAAACTTTTAGTCTAATCCGTGATAAAGAAACGAAAGAAACCGAATCAAAGAATCTTAATCTCCTTGTGCATTGAAGTAATTTCAATATAAAATAGAGCTCTCTTACAGAATTAGATTGCAAAGTAGAAATTAATTGACAGAAAAGAAAAACTCTACTAGGCAAGTAATTTAATTAGTGTTAACAAAGTTGCAAAAGAAAGAGGATCACCATGGATGTAGAGTATCCCTTGCTCTATAGTCTGTTGGTTGATCCTTGTATCAACTCAACTAATCACAATAGGAATAAGATTGATAAAAAACACAATTTGTAACCAAGAACATTATATTAATCATTAAAATTCCGAACACTGATAGGTTTTCTCTCTTGTTGCTTTATACAAAACTATCAGGAGTTATTGGGCAGTCACCCTCTTTATAGGAATTAACTAAAAATTGTTTTAACTTATATCTTTTAAAATAAAATTGTGTTCCAAAAAATATATTCTTGTCTTGCTAATTTAACTATTTACATTTCCCTCATCTTTCATTTGCCTGAATAAAAAATCAAACACATAAGTATCACGCCCTTATGGTAGCGCTCAATAAATTTCACATGACTTCCTATATTTTGTTTAATACTTTGTCAACAACTTGAAATAGACCATGCCCTCTTGAAAATATCCTTATTCCGATGATAAAATCTTCAGCGCTGCATATCTCCAATAGTTGATATTCCTACTAACGAAGGCATCTAGAACATTTGGTAGACTTGATCTTCTAAACTTTAGCTGATGAGAAATTTTGTAGCTCCTAGTCAAATAACCAAAAATACATAATTTATTTCCTGAATCCCGTAATTGGACAAGTTAGCATCCCAAACAAATCGATCATGCATGCACGTTCCTTTCCTAATAGAAATAATTTATTTAATATAAAAATTCAACCCAAAGATTCATGCTATTCAAGAAAGGAAAATGAGGTAGAAATGATGGATAATGGGTAGGAAATGGTCAAGTTTGCTCAATTAGGAAGGATAATGAAGCAATTGAAGGGAAAGGAAAATGAAAATTACCAAGGTCATCATACTCCCCAACTTAGACTTTTGCATGTCACTTGTGAAACTAATATGAATCCACATATACTGCTTGAACATGCTGTGTGGAACAAGTCTCTCAAAAATCAAAGGGAAGTAACTATGTAGTAGTACCTTCTTCATGGAATTCCATAATTTCTAATACCTGCCATCTTTTTCTTTCCTGCTCTTTATTGACAACATCATCCTCTTTTTAATCTGGTATTGTGTGCAATATGATGGGAAATATAAATCTAAGGCCTATCCACTTAAGGCTGAATTCTCTGAAAACATTTACATACAACCTATTGCGATATAAGGATGCATGAAGATTTGATAAAGAGTGTGTCTCTTTCATCTTCATTGTATCGGTCAATTTATTCCACCTTCCTCTGCAGGCTGCAATCACCAAGTGTTCTGAATTGTTGTAGAAGATGATGAATTCACTTACTGCTTCATTCTCTATCCTGGTCATAACCGCTTTGATTCTCGGGTCTACAATTCTTTTGTTATGAATCTTAAAAATATCAAGTATGTGATCTACTTCTCGCCTAATCCATAATGGAACCATGGATTCTTCTTCTTTATACAACTCCTTCTGAGGGCCCTTTTCAATTCATTCTCCAAAATAGATAAACATGCTCTTAAATTCACATCCCTAATGAAATGATTTGTGTTCCACATGGTATTATCAACATCGAATAATTATGAAAATCAAATTCACAAAGTAAATTTATTCTTTCCCATGGACTAGAGAAACACATGTTACAAAATGTCCTTCCAGTACTTTTTAAATCCACAAACCTGTTGGAGACAATTCCTTCTAGTTGAAACCTCAACCATTGTTCTTTCAAATACAATGCATAAACTGGTGAAGGTGACCTGCATGTCAAGGTATCTGATACTAACTCACTATTTTTTTTTTTATTTGCTTCTTTAAATCCTATATTTCTTCATCTTTTTCATTGATAACTTTTTGTTTCTCTGCTATCTCTTCTCTTTGTTGATCACAACTATATTCTAATGTTTCCAACTTTCTGTGATGCATGTACAAATGGATATACTCCTCTTTATGGGAGTCTACCAAATTTTTCTGTGATGAATGTCCAAATGAATATACTCCTCTTAACTATTCAATTTCATCTTTCTCTACAGTTAAGCCTTTAAGGAGGTATTTTAAACTTTCAATTTCTATTAGTACATGTGAGAGAATAAGAGAAGGAGTGGGTTCAAGTTTTGCCTAGAAAGTTGCATCTTCTATTTCAATTTTGAATAATGTTTCTGCAGCTTTTGTTAACTCTTCATCAATCTACATGGATGATAAATCTCCTTCGATGTGACATGATTTTCTAGCAATATCATCAACCAATCATATTCTTTTCAACCTCTACCTCCTTTGATCTTGTTGCCGTTGAGTTGATTGTTCTCTCTGTTGTTGAGTTGCATGTTCTGATGTCAATTTAACATCTTCTTCAATAAGGATGACGAGTTGTTCCACAAATTTCCCTCAGTCTACCCAAGGAAATTTTCGAAGAAAGGCACACTTCTAAATGAGGTTAAAGAGACCGTGATTTGCCAACTGGTCTTGTTTTTCTTTTTGGAATTGTTTCGCCATGAATTCGAGTGGCTTCAAAGAGAAATATGGTAAATTTTGTTATAGAAAGATTTGCCTCACCTCATGCAAACTTTCCCAGAGGGCCTTTTCCATTTACCTATGCAGAATTGAAGTCCCCTTTTGTAGTTCCGAAAGCTAGAAACATATTTTTCCACACATACACACCCTAACAGATATACAACATGCGTATACGCATGTTGCACCATTACAACCTGCGTACATTGGGTTTTGTGCTCAAAATTAAAAAATGCTTTTGGGTTTGCATGTCACGTCACGAGATCCATGATCCTTGACCTTCCATATAATGGAAATGTTCTGACTCGTCCCTTCATTTCCATTTGAAGGCTATAAATGGGCCTTATCCAAGCTGTGGAGAAGAGGAGAAGAATTCAACTTTGAGAGCAAAGTTACTCTGGAGAAATTATTCACTTCATATTGAGTCAACATCCCTTTGTCCTTTTAAGTCTAAGCACATTGTTCATCCCCCAAGCTCTTCCCTATTTGATGGAGATCCTCGTTGTCTCTATTATATGAGCTTGCCTTTGGTGGAGGCCCAGTTGAAAGGGACTTAGTTTCTCGGTTCCAAACGTGCCAATACAAAAGTTTGTCATTCATACACTTCCGTTGATTACATTTTAATAGAAATGATCTTATATCATCCAATTAATGTCTTGCAAATATTTGAATTGTTATTACATGGGAATATTTGTTATGAATATTGATGGATTATACTAATGTATGTGATAAATTTATATATTATCACCATATTCTTTTATATCTTGGTTTTTGAGGACAAGTTGCACGTGTATTGCTTTGAGTCAAGTGCTTAACGGTGGACTTCATTGAATGTCTGGACGAGGTAGGATCTTTATTTTGTCTTGTTAGCATATTTGTTTATATAACATACTTGAGGTTAGAGTTGATTTCTACAGTCATTTTCATTTGTTGTGGTTTACCCCATGCTATAGAGTGATTTTCCTCGTAACATAATTGGCGACCATACTGGGGAATGGATATTCTTTTCGAGGTTTGGAGTGTTTTTCTTCTTTGATTGCTCTTGTTTATCTAGAGTTTCTTGTCACCTGATTGCTTGACAACCTCTTTTCATTTTGAGTCTGATTTTCTTGGCCTTATCCTTAACCTGACATCGTTTTAGTACATAAACACAGTTTTTTCCCTGACAGTCGTGTACATATGCGAGATGTTGTTCTATAGGAAGCATATATACGTGGGTTTCTCCTAAACAATCACATACATCATCCTTGTTTGCTTGATTGTTGAGTTTGATGTTTGCTGGGTAAGTTTTGATGGTTGTTGAGTCTTCTTAGGTCTTTGCTATGACTGTTAAGTGCCCGCAGAGTGATAGGAAACCTTTCTTTGATTGAATTTTCGAGCGATTTTTCTTTCTCATCATCCTTTTCATTGATTGTACTTGTATCCTAGGCTGGGTGTTTGCTTCTTGATATTCTACTTGGTTTTTCTTTGTTTACATACAGTAGGGTATTTATATCAAGATGTTGTTTAGTCCTTGCATTTTCATTCTTTTATATTGAAAATAAAAATAAAAATACATTTTGCATTATTGGCATTTGATCTTTTGGGTTCTTGTCATTGATCATAGTACATGTATAGAAAGATTGCATCTTATTTGAAATTGTAGAATTGAATTGAAAGTTGCATTTTGAAAAGCTTATCATTTATTTGAGAATTGAAGTTAGGACTTTGCATTATATTCATATTCATTTCTTTTACTTTTTGAGTCACAACATCATCAGTTTCATGACCACACATTTTAAGTAAACAAAGCCACTAAAAGTAACGGTGATAAATTTAAAATTGATTAGAAACAATTTTATTTTTCAGGGTGCACAAACTAGCTTAAGATTTAGAGCCTTGGGATAGGATTTTGTGAGTAAACTTCTGCAAGGCTATTAAACTCAACATATGTGTCTGACTAAGGGAGTGGTGAAATCCATTGTATAATTGGTAACTTCAAGAGGCTCCACTCACACCGGAGTTAAGCACGAGGTCGCGCGAAGTTGGTTGAGGAGATATCCCTCCAATACCTTCTTAGCGTCATAGATATTTCTGTGGATCTATTCGTATATGGGGGTCTTGATAGTACCTTTACCTCTATGAGAGGCGATGCTTTCGATATTTTGGGCTTTGTAACCCTGCCCATACGGTGGACCCGACTTATGACTATTTGGCTATGCATTGGTTATATCATGGTGGCTTAGTTGCTTGACATAGGTAGCCACATAATTTACTTGTAGGGGTTATTCTGCAGGTACCCTAAGTCATATAAGGGTCGGACAACACACAACCTTTATGGAGGATTACCTCTCCAGGGGGATTTGACCGATTGTCCGTTAAGTCCACGAGGGACCTTATAACTAATTATAATACCTATGATCTTTTGAAGGGAGTCTCAGGCCCCTCTTGGGTGAGGTATACCTACTTTATGGAGGGAGGCCCCTTTCAAACACTTTATCCTGTTTGTGTGCATATTGGCCCTTTTGTTTATTTTTGGTGTGCTCTCTCATTATTAGTTGGCTTTAGGATTTTGTCTTGCGTCATGAGTTTTCATTATTATGGATAGTGGAGTCCTCTTGACTCCCTCAGTTAGCGCTACCCAGCCCATGGTCTTTGCTCATTCCATGGGGATGAATCCTTTTGTATTTCCGAGTGGTATGGCGAATCATGATATTCAACCAATACCTTAGGCCTCTAATCATTTTTCTCATGGTATTCCAGACATGTCTTCGCACTTTCCATCCTCTGTCTCTTCGTCTTATTCGAATCCTAGTTTTGGGTTTGGGGGCATGATGCCTCCATATTCTCCCTTTTCGTTTGGTGGGGTCATATACCTCAACCAACTCTTATGATAGGAGGTTGGAATCTTCCTTCCTACAGATCCAATCCTAGCTTCACTTTTCCAGGAGCAAGTGCTCAAATGGGTGGTCATTCTACTTATTACATCCCGTCCATCTATCCTTCTTCCGCTATACCAGTTCCTACGAACACTTTTCCCATGGAAGACCTCCATCTGTCCTCTGGTGTTTCATCTCTGGGGAGTCAATTTTATAGTATGGACAATCCCCTTCACGAAGTTACTTTGTATGGGGGCAACATATATCCTCACGTGAGTAACCCTTGTCATGTCGCTTTCTCTTTTTAAGTGGATTCCTCGGTGACGATGCCCTTACAACCCTTTATGAATCAGTTTGGAGGAGGATACTTTTCGGCCGAACAAGGCCATGGTGTATACTAGAACCCTTCCTAACCTGCAACTTCTCAAAACCAGTCTTTCCGAAAACCTTGGTCTCAAATGCCGCAACCAACTGCCGCCACCATCCATGCCCAGAAACACAAGTCCAGTTACTATGAGTCATACTGGTATTATATCACCAACCTCTAGTAGTCATGTTGGATATAGGTCAAAAAACCCTACAAGTCATGCTGAAGACCAACAACTAGCCGTTGCAAGTCATGCTGGGGGCACAACTCTAGTCACTGCTAGTCACACTGCACATACATCTCCAACCTTTTCTAGTCATGTTGGGATTCATCACCAACCTATGCTAGTCATGTTGGGGGTTCATCATCAACCTATGCTAGTCATGTTAAAGGTTCGTCACAAACCTTTTCTAGTCATGTTGGGAATTCATCACCAAACTTTGCAAGTCATGTTAGATATTTGCTACTAGCCTCTGCAAGTCATGCTGGGAGCATGTCACCGGCCACTAAAAGTCATGTTGGGGGAATTCATACGATTGAGAATCCTAGACGTAAGCCCAAGTTCCTTTGTAGGCTTTGCAAAGGAGATCACCTTACTCGTTTGTGCCTTGCTACTGATGTGGTACAAGAAGCGTGGTCCTTTCCTGGGGGCCCTTCAGGTTTTGAGTTGTCTTTGCTTTCCCAATCTTCTTTGGTTGATGCAACAGTTGTGATGATGCAATATTCAGCCAACACCACTCCCATTTTGGGAAGTGATGCATCTCTAGACCATTCTGTCTCGCATCTCGTTCAACCAACAGTCGCGTCGATCCAATCTTCGGCTAAAACCACTCCTGTTTTTGGGGGTGATGCATCTCTCGACCTTGTTGTCTCGCATCTTATTCAACCAACAATTGAAGAAGTGGTCATGCTGATGCAATCTTCAATCGATCCCACTCTTCTCCTGGAGAGTGACAACTCTAAGGAGGTGACATTGCCGATGCAATCTTTGGTCAATCCCACTCTTCTTTTGGAGGATGATGTGTCTTTCGACCATGTCCTTAGAATTTCTAGTCTTGTACATTCTGAACAAGGGAGCATTCTACTCTCTTCGAGTATGCTCCCTCCAAGTCTTAGGGTGGTTTCCTTTGATTGGAACGATATTGTAGAGCCTCGACTTCCTTCTTCTACACCCTTCCAGATAAGGGAAATTCTTCGATATATTGTAGATAAGGTAACCTATTCAAGTATTTTATCCTCCTCGACCACGAAAGCTTTGGGTTGTCCCAAGCTTGTGTTAGCTATCTGTGAATTGCTGACTTCGACAAAAGTACTGCATGGGAGCCTTGGCCTCCCCCATCATATGCTGCTCAAAACAACATTTATGAGTCTGGTTTAATCTCTTTTCCGACTCTCTCAAAAAGAGAAAAGATTGCCGAGTGAACTTGTCTCTTTCACACTCGTAAATTGGATTTGAAAAGATGTCTATTTAGAGTAAGTTTAATTCTATTTCGGACAAGGTAGACTAATTTAGAAAAAGGAACACTCTAGTCACTAGTGGCTAGAAGAGTTCTCCTAGGTATTGTTTTATACTTTTTCAGGCCCAGGGGACTAAATTTATGAAAAAGGACATTCTTTGGTGTCAAGTTGTAATTGCATCTCATTCTCTTGCTTGCAGTATTGAGCCTATTTCCGGTTCCCACTTTCACATAATAAAGCCTACCACTTCAGCAATTTGCATCATCATCCAGGTAGAGCCTTGTTTATATCCTTTGTAGCTTGACACCCTATACCCCAAGAGGAAACATTTCCCCCAAGTGTCCATATCTTGCATGCACCTCCTTTCATTGAGCATAGGTATGTTCCACTGTTGGAACTAGTTTCTTACTCGCGACACTCATTTCCTCCTCTATATCATATCATTCATTTGACTATGAAAAAACAAAAAAAGACGGGCAGGAAAAAAGTATTACCTTATGTTGGCAGCAGTCGTGTCACCTTTGAACAAAACACAAACTTTTGAGTCCACTTGTCATCAAAATTTTTGGTTTAGCACGACCTTAGGAAGCTGAGCTCATTACTGAGAGTTTACTCCCCCAACTAGTTACTCTTCTAGTCCCTATGGAGAATTTTATTGGTGCCTCCTACATCACAAAGTTTCATCATTGAGTCTATGCTTCCAAAGTCATCCATATGTCTCATGCTCTTGTTCAAAGGATGTCTATTAGCCTGTGTCAGCCATTTCTCAGAACTCTTGACTTTGCATGTCATCCATGACCTCAAAGTGTCTTAGAGTTACATGAATCTGAAGTCCTACCATGCACCCTGGTCCTACATTCATGATGGGTAGGTAACCTTGAACCCAATAGTCGACATCCCCTCATTGGTTGTTGACTGGGGGGTTTCCCTTGTGTTCGAATGCAATAAATCTATTCACACATTGGGTTTCGTGCAATGTCTTGGATTCCATTAGCCTTATTGGTGGTTTCCTCTACTTTTTTGACAATTTTCCTCATTGGATGCTACTCAGAGGGTATTTTTCGTTCACTAATTGCATCTGGTGCACGCGGAAGACGCACAGGGTCGTTGGTTCATGAACATGTTCTTCATCTGAGTTCCTCCAAATCATCAAGCTCCTACTTTATACTTTGTGCTGAATGATGAAATATGCCTTAATGCTCTCATTCCATCGATTTCAGCCCATCTATTCTGGAAACGAGACCTAGAGTCCTATGAGTACCTAGAGGCTTGCAGTCACCAGTGGCAGGTTCTCTCGCCATCGACAGTTGGGAATACATCAATGTCTTCTGATTGATGGATTCTTAAAGTGTTCGACCTCAACACCTTTATTCACACTTGTAATAATGTTCTCAATGCCTTGATACCTACTTTCATTATCGGTAGGTTGTCTCACATTTGTTAACGATATACCTTAATGACCGATAATCAAATGAAGTCTCATTCTATTCGATCTCAACTCCTTTATTCACATGATGTAGAATTGCACCTTTGGAGGATCGTGTAGAAGACTTGAAGACATCAATTCATAGTCGCAACTTTCCCGAGCTGTTACTATCATTCATTGGACCAGTACCTATATGACTTCAACGATCATGGGAGATCAAATTGTACTCCATTGTATACATATATCTTCAGATTGATTTTGAGACTGGTTTTCACCGGGCCTTGTTCATGACTATGACACCCTATAGCATGTATCTACTTTTGTATTGCCTATTCATGGCCATGAACAACTATTTGGTATATTTCCACATGGATTTGCAGTGTAATTCAAATTGGCATCCATGTGCATAAAGTCATTATGGATTGTAATATTCTTATGAGCAACTAGTTCATCCAATTGAGTCTCCATTACTCCACTTATGAGAATTATAATGTATTTCAACCATCACATATACTCCTTCGACCTCACACATTAGGGGGCATCTATTATAGCAATATTTTCCTCCCTCATGCAAACTTGCCGAGAGGGCCTTTTCCATTTCCCTATGCAGAATTGAAGTCCCCTTTTGTAGTTCCCAGAGCTAGAAAACATATTTTTCCACACATACGTGCCCTAATAGATATACAACATGCGTATATGTAGGTTCAAACATTACAACCCACATACATAGGGTTTTGTGCTCAAAATTAAAAAATGGTGTTGGGTTTCCATGTCACATCACAAGATCCATGATCCTTGACCTTCCATATACTGGAAATGTTCTGACTGGGCCCTTCAGTTCCATTTGAAGGCTATAAATGGGCCTTATACAAGCTATGGAGAAGAGGAGAAGAATTCAACTTTGAGACAAAAGTTACTATGGAGAAATTATTCACTTCCTATTGAGTCTGCATCCCTTTGTCCTCTTAAGTTTGAACACATTGTTCAACCCCCAAGCTCTTCCATATTTTATGGAGAACCTCATTGTCTCTCTTATATGAGCTTTCCTTTGGTGGAGGATTGAAGTGGTGGAGGCCCAGTTGGAAAGGACTAAGTTTCTCGGTTCCGAACGTGCTGACACAAAAGTTTGTCATTCATACACTTCTGTTGATTACATTTTAATAGAAATACTCTTTTCTCATCCAATTAATGTCTTGAAAATATTTGAATTGTTATTCCATGGGCATATTTGTTATGAATATTGATGTATTATGATATTGTATGTGCTAACGTTATATATTATCACCATATGCTTGTGTATCTTGGTTGTTGAGGACAAGTTGCAGGTGTATTTCTTTGAGTCACCTGCTCAACGGTGGACTTCATCAAATGTCTGGATGAGGTAGGCCCTTTATCTTGTCTTGTTAGAATATTTGTTTATATAGAATGCTTTAGATTAGAGTCAACTTATGTAGTCATTTTGTCTGTTGTGGTTTACCCCTTGCCATAAAGTGATTTTCCTTGTAACACATTTATTTTTCTGTTCTTCAGCAGATGGGTCAGGAAACAAAAATGGTATGCCATAAAAAGGGAAGAATGACCCTTACAAGTAATGTACTTTATAATATGATGGAGTAATTCACCCCATGGATTTGGTAAATACAATCTCTTCACCCCTTTCCCCGTGTCTTCCAACACTTCATCCTGTTACAAAAAGACACCTCGGGCCATGTATGATTCCACTCTCTCCTTATACCAGTGCCTTTCATCTACTTCCAAGCATGTAGCTTGTGAGATAACTTCTTCTGTCATAGATAATTCCATATCGTTTATCTTTTTCACTCCGTCTCTCAAACTCTAGGAAAAATGATCTGCCAATGGTGTGCTATTATTTTTTATTCTCTCAAAGAACTACAACCGCCATACTCACTCGAAAATATCACCCACCCATGAATTATTGAGAATAAATTCCATCGTAATAGGCTCTTGCTTGAATATGTTTCCACCCATGCTGTAGAGAGTTCTTACTGAAAAGATGCAACCAACTACTAGATAATCCACACTTATTTGATCTTTGGAGCAGTATAATGTAGTTCAAGCTTGCAATTCAGTAGAATGATATGCTACAGAGTAATTCTTTTACATAGAAATATATTTCGTGGAAGTATGATGCATGCAATCTTCTTATTTCTCAATTAAAAAAATAATAATTGTTGCGGAATTCTCATAATGTACAATTATAATGTTGGTAGGGAAATGGCGACGACGTGCATTGAGATCTACTAGATTAGTTGTCTTGTTGACTAATCCATCAAATCGATAACTATTCAACATACGTGGAAAACTAATAACAAGGAGTGGTAACAACATGTGGCTTATGGAATATTTGGGGTAATAAATAAGCAATAATAATGAGTTATGGTGGATGACGTGGAGATACAAACAAACTTATGGTGTTAATTGTCACATGGAATATGGTGGTACGGTTGATATGTTGTGATGTGTCTGTCATGGAACAAAGATTTGTGGTGGATGAAATCTTATTTTCTAGTTAAATTAACATGTTCCTAAGGGAAGTGATGGCCATCCTGAAAATCGGAAGAAGAATAGCCATTAAACACGAGGAATTTAAATAAGAAATAAAGAAATTTAAAAGAAAAAAGATGGGAATACCTGACCACTGTGTGAGGTGCACACGAGTCAAAATTGGTTTGGAAATTCACCAACGCTATAAAGAAAACCTGTAGCAATAACGAGGGAATAAGTTCACCACACATGGTGTTGTTGAATATGCAAAGGCCGAGTCAATTGGCCAATTTTCATGGAGAAAAATGTAATAATGCATGTGCTATAGAAAAAGTTAGCAACATGAGTAAAAGATAAATAAAGTAAAATATTCTACCAAGAAAGTATGTAGGAAATTTGTCTACAGAGAAACTATGAAACACAATTGTCTTATTATTATTTTTTTTACTTCCACAAAGGGGCACACCATTGTTGGTTTTCAAGTCTCTAGGTGGCCTGCGATGCCATTTTCGGTTTTCAACACAAGATTTTATCCATTTATTTCCATGAAAAACTCTATGAATTGTGGTTTTCAAAATTTCTCATGGCCTGTAATGCCATTGTTAAGATTTTTTTTTTCCATTTTATTTATTTATTTATTTTCTGCAGCATTGGGACCAGGTGAAGTTAAGGGTTTGAATTCCCTTGACTACATTGAGAGAGTGTTGTTGTTGTAGACTGGAAGTGAACTCCTCTTTGGACTGTGGTTTCTTATATAACTTTAATGGATGACCATTGACCAGTAATGGAAGTCTTTCAATATCAATTGTTCTTAATCTTGCTGTGCCATTATCAAAGACAATGTCAAATTCATATGGACCAAGTCATCATGTTGTTAGTTTCCCTTTAAAGTATTGAAATATAGAATCAAATAATAATTCCCAATCTCCTATTTGAAATTTCTTATCCTCGGTGAAACGATCATGCCATCGTGTACGCTGTTTCTATAGAGTTTCTATATGTTGTAGAACTTCTTGACGAAACTTGTCCATTATGTTAAGTTGTGTAATTCATTCTTTCTGTGCAGTAGATATATCAAATCCTAAGTCAACTGTTGTGCAAAGAGTATTTGTTTCAAATTCTATTGGCAAAAGAACTATTTTTCCATAAACTAATTCATATGGTGTAAATCCTGTTGATGTTTTCCAAGTTGTGTGAAAATCCCAAACAACTTCAAAAAATTTATTTTCCCAATCTCTATCGTGGAACTGAATTGTCTTAGTTAATATATTTTCCAGTTCTTTGTTAGTCACTTCCACCTACCCATTTTCTTGGGGATGATATGTTTTTGTCTTCCTATGTTTGATTTTATATAGTTCCATAAGATTTGCTATCAACTTGGAAGTGAACTGAGCTCTTCTATCTCATACAATTTCTCATGGTATGCTAAATCTGGTGAATATGTTGTCATAAATAAATTCAACAACTCTCTTTTCTTGGATGTTTTTAAGGGATGAGCTTCCACCCACTTGGTAATATAATATGTATACACTAGTATGCACTTGAATTGATTAGATGGTGGATTGATAGGACCCACAAAATCATTTCCCCACTTTTCAACTGGTTCAAGAGAAACTTGCAACTATAATGACATTTCTATATATTTAATAGGATGTCCCATTCTTTGACAAGCATCACAATGTCTAACATAGGCCCGTGCATCCTTGTGAAGTGATGATATCTAGCGGAGAGAATCTTTTTGGCTATTCTTATTGTTGAAAAATGCCCTCTGCATGGTTCATCATGGAAGCCCTTCAATATCTCATACAATTCATATTCCCTAACACATTTTTGCAAAATCTAATCAAGTGCCATATTGAATAAATAACCGTTTATCCATGTAAAAGTTCCACTTTTTTTGACCAAGGTACAATGCTCACAATAGGAAAAATGTTGTGGTAATCTTCCTGAAACCAAATAATTTGCAATGTCTGCAAACTATGATGTAATCAAAGACACAACAAATAAGTGTTCATTAGGAAAAGTATCATCCATCGGTTCATCTTCTTGATCACCTGGAACTTGTGATAAAAAATCTACAACCACATTTTCTCGACCAAGCTTATGAAGTATAGTTATGACAAATTCTTGAAGAAGTAACAACCATCAAATTATCCTACCATTCACTATTGGTTTATTCACTAAATATCTAATTGATGAATGATCTGTATGGACAAATATAGGATACCTAGTGATGTAATGGTGAAACTTGTTTATTGTATAAACAACAGCTAAAAATTCCTTCTTCATCACAGTGTAATTTTGCTCAACTTTTGCCATATTTTTGTTGATATAATAGACTGCGTGCATAGCCAAAGTTTCCTTTTCCCCTAACAAAACAAGAAACTTTTATCAGAATCATCAATATAAATATGGAATCGTAATTTTCAATTAGGTCCTCTCAAAACAGGAGTTGTGACTAATTTATGTTTTAAATATTCAAAGGCTTGTTGACAAGCTTCAGTCCAGACACATTCTACATCCTTGGTGAGAAGAATAAACAATGGAGAGGTCAATTTTCTAAAATTTTGAATAAATATTCTATATTATATAACATGTCCAAGAAAACTTGTTATCTCACGTTGTTTCATTGGTACTGACTGATTTTTATAACAACAATTTTTGCAGGATCTACTTAAATTCACCAACCATAAATATGATTCCCAAACACAATTCTTTCCGTCATCATTAAAAAACACTTATAATTACTCAATGATATATGATTTTCTACACATCGTTGAAGAAAATTTTCTAATCTAGCTAATGCTTCATCAAATTGATTGCCAAAAATAGTGAAGTCATCCATAAAAAATTCCACATAGTTAGGTTTTAAATCAACAAAAATACTTAAAATATCTCTCTGAAAAGTGGCTGGTACATTGCACAACCCAAAGGGTATAAATATATAATAAAAATTTCCTTAGGGGCATGTGAATGTTGTTTTTTCCCAGTCCTCGGGTGCTATCTAAATTTGGTTATACCCACTAAAACCATCTAGGAAGGAAAGATATTGTTTGCTAGATAAATAATCCAAAACTTGGTCAATGAACGGTAAAGGGAAATGATATTTTCTAGTGTCTTTTTTAAGTTCCCTATAATCAACACAAATATGCCACTTTCCGCCATTCTTAGGAACTAACACAAGTGGAGAAACTCACTCGCTATAAAAAAATGGATAAATGAACCCATCTGTCAAGAGCTTTTGCAATTCATCTTTTACAATATCTTTTAGGACATGGTTCATTTTATGTTGTGCCTGATGAACATGTTTCATTCCATCTTGAATGCAAATGTGGTTCATTCAAATGAATGGATCAATGCCATGCATGTATTTGTAATCGTAACCAAGCACTATATAATATTTCTGTAGCAATTGTTGATTATTTGGGTTGGTTGTCATTGATGTCAACCCTTGAAGAATGTCTGATAGCGAATTCCAGTAGCACAAAGGTTTTGGTAATGGACCTAAGTTTGTTTGATGTATAATGTTATGAGTTTTAATATATTTGAAGGTAAGACTATTCTAGATGGATAATACATGTCATTCCATTTCCGGTGGTATGTGGAACGCCACATAACTTCTCACGATTAGAGAGTTATGGTCATTGAAGTTGGAGAACCCTCATGAGTCATCTAGAAGCCCCAAAAGGTCAAAGTAGTCAATGTAGCTGCAAAGAAGACATTATTTAAATAATAAAGTGAAGTGATGAGTGTACTATAAATCAAAATGGATACAAAATAAATTATTTAAATAATAAAGTTAATGGAGAAATTACTAAGTGGACAAGTGGTTAG
>JASDQU010373411.1:30365-44258 GCA_032191745.1 Picea mariana | reverse complement strand
ATTTAAATAATAAAGTTAATGGAGAAATTACTAAGTGGACAAGTGGTTAGAAGTGGGTTAGCCCTAAAATAAAGAAAGTGGTTTAAGATGGTTAGAAGGTAACCCCTTGAGGAAGCTACATAAAAGTATAAATAATAGGCAAGGGTCTCTTTTTTTAATCACACTTTAGCATATTGAATATCTACAAGTGACTCAGGTAACCAAAGGATATCTAAGGCGAATTTCAGAGGGAAGGTGAAGTAAAGAAGGACGAAATTCAAGGGAGGATAAATTCTTTTGATGATGCTTTCTAAGGTATGTTATTTACAAGTCATCTCACCATTTTAACAATAATTTTTTTTCTAGAATGATTCAGACCGCAAAATATGGAGGCCGTTGAGGAAACATATCCAAGTAATTGTGATAAAAATTTCAGCTTGTAGGTCGTTGTATTTTTGGAGTTACACTCCGTGGAAAATAAAGTTTGTGGCTAGTCCTAAAACTAGTCTAAAACATGTGTTTCAGATAAAAATGTCATAACTTCTTCATAACAGATCCAAATTCAATAAGATCAAATGTATTGGTTAGAGTAAATTCTGTAGTATTATGTGTAACATTTTCATATCCATATAACAAATATTCTGTGCAGGGAACGCTCTACAAGTTCGCTCTCTAGAATAAGCCAAAATTCAACAAGGTATGCCACTTTTGCTATAACTCCTTTTCTAAGAGGTTCCAAGTAGCGAAACCTGGAGGAATTGCATAAAAGACACCGAAGAACACTGTGTACTATTTTTATATCTTTATTCATTACATAGTTATGATTATTTTAAGTTAGGGTTGTTGACTAATCCAAAATTAGTCATGTGAGACTAAGTAAAGTTTGATGAAAATGCTAGTCTCTTGTTGTTAAAGTTAAGGAAGGTTTACAGGTATGTGATCATATACACCAGGTCTATTACATAGTTACAAATCATATTTGGGTGATGAAATTGATGAGGGATTTTGGTTGTGGTACATGTTGGGTACATGGTTAAGACAATTAGTTGATGAGTTGGCACATACATGAGGTGTATAGTTGATGATGTTGGTACATATTGATGAGTCATAGTTTATGTGTATTTGATGCATGATTGGTACATATTTGGTGCATGGTTGATGCACTTGTTGATGGTATAGGTTGAGGTACATGTTGGTGCATGGTTGATGCACTCACTGATGGTACAAGTTGAGGTACATGTTGAGGTACAGGTTGATTACATGTTGTTTGGTACATGTTGTTATAGGTTGTTTTGTGCAGGTTGATTGGTACATGTTTACAATGGTATATCTCACAGTGATAGTGTGACAGTGGTTCCATCATTCTACTTCTATGTCAAGGCAGTTGGACGGGGCAAGGACATGTGGTTGTAGCCACCTTCCGGTTGTAGCCGAAGAACATAAGGGGTTGTAGCCAGGGAATTGGGGAGTTGGAGATTCCCTCAGGTTGTAGCCTGAGAAACTAGGGGGTTGGAGCCTCCTTCCAGTTGCAGCTGGAAAACAAAGGAAGTTGGTGCTTCCAACGAATGTAATTCTTAAAAACGTATAAGANATTGTGTCCGCGGACACAATGTCAGATTCCCTCAGGTTGTAGCCTGAGAAACTAGGGGGTTGGAGCCTCCTTCCAGTTGCAGCTGGAAAACAAAGGAAGTTGGTGCTTCCAACGAATGTAATTCTTAAAAACGTATAAGAAAAAACATTATGTGGTTTTCTCCCGCTGCGGGTTTCCACATAAAAACACTGGTGTATTGTGTATGCGTATGATTTCTCATTTGTTCATTGTTTATTTACTCTGCAACTATTGGATGATAATTCTACATTGATATAACACTTGCATTTTATGGTTAAAAGTGATTCAATTTCTCTATTACTGATTCACCCCCCCTCTCAGTAATACAACAATTGGAATCATAGAATATTCCTTCAGGAAACAATTTAACCACTGGAAGGAGATCATGGATTATTTTGAGAATGGAGTACCACTGTTCAATGGTCATAATGGTTTAAAGTATGAGATGTGGATTGGAAGGATGGAAGTATTTTTACAGGCACATGGATATTATATTTGGCTATCAGTTGTTATAGGATATGATAGTTCGAAAAGGGAAAATACTGCAGCCAAGAAGGAATTGAAGAAGAATAACAAATAAAAAAATAACAAAATAACGATGGATTTCGTTTGGGAAGGATTACCTAATCCAGTAAGAGAAAAGGTTGGTAAATTTTCATCAACCAAAGAACTTTGGGATAAGTTACATGATATATATTCTTCACCCATCGCAGATTCAGAAAATTCCAAAGAAGATGCAGGTACATATTAGGAAGAAATATGTTCACCATGTCAAACATATTCAAAATATGAAGAGTACATAATCAAAAGAGGTATGTTGTTTTGCTTTAATTGTGAAAAACACAGACATATTGAAATAGAATCCCATGAGATATAAAAACTAATTGAAAAGGAAGACAATTATGAAGATGAATTGATCAATGCTTTAGATGAACTAAGAAAATAAAGAGAAGAAAACAAGTCACTCAAAATGGAATTGATGAAACAAAAGGAAAGTGATCACATTTTTGAAGAATCCCAATAGGTCATCAAGAACTTAAGAACTCAGCTAGAAAAAGCCAGAAAGATCGAAGAAAATCTTAAAGATCAAAACAATTATTTTGAAGCCAAGATATCAACACATGAGGAAGAAACATAAATGAGAGAGAAGATATTGACATATAATTTTAGGGAAAGAACTAACGATCTAAACCAACTTGAGGCAGAGTTTGGTCAAGAAGAGAAAGGACTTGAAGAAGAAATAATCACAATAAAAATCCATCTTGAAGAAGCGAAAAGAACATAAGAATTCATGAAGTCTCAGATAATGAAGAAATAAGAAGAGATTGAGAAGCTTGAAGAAGAAGTTGTCACATTGAGAAGTAAAATCGTCAAGCTCAACAAGAACGTTGAAGAGACAGAAACATCCACATCAATTATAGAGAATGAAGAGAAGCACTCTAGGTTGCTAGAAAAGAAGAATGAAGAAAATAGAAAGAGTTATGCAGAAGTACTCAAAGGAAAGAATCATGGTCAACCGGAATCTAAGAAAACTATTGAAGATACATCTTCAAGAAGACCATCCATGTTCAAGCCACAAATAAGTTTCAATCATGATCGTGATCAGTCAAGGTAGAAATTCAAAAGGACTACACCACAAAGAAGAACATTCACTCCTATGTATGCAAATTTCTTTTATGGTTATTGTTTTTATTGTACTAATTTTGACCATAAGGTTGCAGATTGCAGGAATTATAAAATAAATTTTCAAGCAAGAAATGACTATGTGGCCTCACGTAATATTGAATGTTACAAATGTCATAACTATGGACACATAGCTAGTGATTGTAGAAGCATTATCGATACTTCCATGAAAGAGAACACTGATATCAGATATAAGAAAGTATGGATAAGAAAACATGAAGAACAGGTGAACAAAGACCACGTCCCAAAGGTCGCAAGATTGGCAATAAAACGAGATGAAGAAAATTCTATAGAGAAAAAGAAAGATGTCAGATACATAGAGGTTTGGAAAATAACTGAAAGAAAAGAAGGATAGGTAAATAAGGAACAGGTTCAAGAGATTGTGGTTTTAGGCATTGTAGTGAAAGATGAATCCACAGATAGAAAGGAAGAAGTCATAGGTCAAAGAGATGATGAATCTACCAATGAAGATTATGATGAATACACATGAGAGCAGGAATTGTTCAGATCCATATGGCTTAAAGACTCCCAGGTAATGTGAATATTAGACAGGGGGAGTCTATGCGATAGCTGTGACAGACCAAATAACCATCCTTCGAGCAACTTGTAGAGTTTGAGTAGATAGATCCAGAGTAGTCAGTTAGCAGAAGTACAATCATTTGTAGTAGTGAAGAATTCATGATAGTATAGTGATAAATGGGTCAACATTATGGACAGTTGTGCAGTAGAGTCTTGGACAATATGGACGGAGATGAATTTTTAAGAACACTTAGTAGGTTTGGACATATATATGATAGTGGATGAGAGCATGGATTCATAGATTGGTTCAGAGAGTGGTTCAGAGACAAAGGAACATTATGGATGTTAATTACACGGGAAATGGCTCGAACAATGCTAATGGATTCCAAATTGACAGATATTTTTTGGACACATGTAGTGCATACATCATTTCACATTCAAAACAAAGTAATGCTTAGAAACAACAATGACAAAACTCCCTACGAGCTATGGAAATGAAGACCAACAATTGTGAAGCACTTTAGAGTATTTGGAAACAAATGCTACATCAAAAGAGAAGATGGCAGAATGGAAAATTTTGACTCTTGTGTGGACAAAGGAGTACTTTTTGGTTACTCAAGTACAAGGAAAGAATACAAGTGTTACAATCTGAGGTTGAACAAAGTTGTGGAAAGCATCAATGTAACAATTGATGAAATAGGTGGATGAGAATTAAAGGAAGAATAAAATGAATCAATGGAACAACCTTACGAAGAAGAAGTAGAAGATGAACAAGAAGTAGAAGGGGAAGATGAAAAAGATCAGATAGAAGTAGAAGAGCAAGTTCAACAAGTGCCTCCAAAGACACCTAGAAAACGAATACAAAAGAATCATCTTTCAGATCAGATTATTAGAAACAAGGATGCATGAGTTGAGACTAGAAGAAGAATCCATTCACTAGAAAAAAATGCACCTAGCACTCTTATCTACGATTGAACCAAACAGTTTTGAAGAGGCCAGCAAGGATGAATTCTGAAATAACGCCATGGATGAAGAATTCGATCAAATAGAGAAGAATGACACTTGGGAATTGGTTCCAAGACCAAAGAATAAGAATGTGATTGACACAAAGTGGGTTTTCGGAAATAAATTGAATGAAGATGGTCAGGTTACAAGGAACAAAGCTATATTGGTATATAAAGGATACACATAGGTTGAAGGAATCGACTTTGAAGAGACATTTTCCCCAGTTTCCAGAATGGAAGAAATATGATTGCTCTTAGATTATGCATTCTCCAAGAATATTCAAGTGTATCAGATGGACGTGAAATCAACTTTTCTGAACGGGGAACTTGAAGAAGAAGTCTACATTGAACAACCGAAAGGATTTCAGTTTTTAGAGAACACATATTATGTCTGTAAATTGAACAAGGCCTTGTATGGTATAAAACAAGCTCCTAGAGCATGGTACTCTAGACTGGATAAATATCTACAACAGGCAGGGTTCAGAAAAGGAAGTGCAGACAACAACCTCTACATAAAGAAATTTTCAAAGGATATGCAAAATGAATTTGAAATGTCATTACTCGGAGAACTATCCTCCTTTTTGGGTCTTCAGATACGTCAAAGCAACCGAGGAATTTTTATTTCTCAAACTAAGTATATCAAAGAAATGCTAAAGAGGTTCGGAATGGAAGATTTCAAACCAGTTACCACTCCTATGCAAACTAGTTGCAAGTTGAGCAAAAATGATGATTCAAAGTCTACAAACCAGAGAAAATACAAGTCAATGGTTGGTAGCTTACTATATGCGACAACATCCAAACCACATGTAATGCATAATGTTGGACAAGTGGCACGATTTCAAGCAACACCAAAGGAATCACATGTCTTAGCAGTGAAGAGGATTTTCAGATATCTCAAAGGAACAAAAGAGTTTGGATTATGGTATCCAAAAGGAAAGGATCTATCACTTATTGCCCACACATATGCAGATTGGGCAGGTTGCATTGACGATCGATGAAGCACCATTGGAGCAACGTTCTACTTGGGTGAGTGTTTAGTATCTTGGATAAGCAAGAAGCAAACATTATTACCTTTATCTATAGACAAAGCAGAGTACATTGCAACAACAATATGTTGTACACAGGTTCTATGGATGAAACTGACTCTGACAAATATATAGGTTGAGTATGATGAGCCCATTCCAATCTATTGTGATAATACAAGCGCCATCAATATCTCAAAGAACCTGATGATGCACTCCAAGACGAAGCACATTCCAATCAAGTATCACTTTCTATGGGAACAATTTGCAGAGAAGAAAATCAGAGATGAATATGTGGGCACAAAAGAACAAGTGTTAGACATCTTTAAAAAACTGCTTCCAAGGGAAGCCTTTGAGTATCTTCGCTAGAGACTTAGAGTAATTTCTACTCCAAAATGAATGTTTTTGAATGCTTATCTTATATGTCTTAGATTTACATGAGGAAGCACCATAAAGAGGATAGTTCAGGTTGGGAGATCAGTTTCAGGAAAAGTTTAGTCAGGGGGAGCAGCCCCAGATGAAAATATACCTTTTCCATTGATGAAAAAGGGGGGAGAGTTATCAGATGCAAAGGTAAATGCTTGGAGAAAGAGCACATAGGCATGGTTCCAGGGGGAGCATGAGTGATATGAATTCAGTATTGCATCAGAGTGTTTCCATCAATTCCAAAGGGAGATATTTTTGATTATTTGGGTTGGTTGTCATTGATGTCAACTCTTGAAGAAAGTCCGGTAGCGAATTCCGGTAACACAAAGGTTTGGGTAATGGACCCAAGTTTGTTTGATGTATAATGGTATGAGTTTTAATATATTTGAAGGTAAGACTAATCTATATGGATAGTACATGTCATGCCATTTCCAGTGGTATGTGGAACATCACATAACTCCTCACGATTAGAGAGTTATGGCCATGTGAAGTTGGAGAACCCTCATGAGTCATCTAGAAGCCCCAAAAGGTCAAAGTAGTCAAAGTGGTTGCAAAGAAGAAATTATTTAAATAATAAACTGAAGTGATGAGTGTACTATAAGTCAAAGTGGATACAAAAGAAATTATTTANTAAAAGTATAAATAAGAGGATGAGTGTACTATAATTCAAAGTGGATACAAAATAAATTATTTAAATAATAAAGTTAATGGATAAATTACTAAGTGGACAAGTGGTTAGAAGTGGGCTAGCCCTAAAATAAGGAAAGTGGTTTAAGATGGTTAGAAGGTATATTATTGAGTTACAAATCAGATTTGGATGATGAAATTGATGAGGACTTTTGGTTGAGGTACATGTTGGGTACATGGTTGAGATACCTTTCAAATACCATAAGTAAATAGTCATGTCCCTTTCGTGTGGTTGGTAAACCTCCCACAAAATCTATGGAAATGCTTTCCCAAGGTCGAGTGGGTACAAGTAAGGGATGGTATAGAAATTTCTTCTTGTTACTGGGCTTGCTGGTACAACAAATTATACATCCTCTAATATACCATGCTACATCTTCTTGCATTCTAGGCTAGTACACATACCTTTGTAAATTGGAAACTATTTTCCCAACACCAAAATGTCCTACAACCTTGGAGGTGTGATCCTCTCTGATAAGATGCATTTGTTCACCTTTTGGGACATAGACGTTATCAAGCTTGTAGAGTAAACCATTATGGAAATGATAGTTGGCCTTGCCGTCACCTTATTCCATATGAATTTGGCCCTAGAGTTTTTGAAACACCTCCTTGAAGTCCTTATCTTATATGTATGCATCTTTGTATGCATCATGGGTAAAAGGATCCATGTGCATTAGAGTTCCCAAAGCTATAATCTTGGATGTGGGTGGCCGTGAAAGCATGTCTTCCAACTTATTTGTGCTGCCCTTCTTAAACTTGATCACTAAATGAAATTGTTGTAAAAACCCCATCCACTTGTAATGTCTGGTTTGTTGTATCTTACTCTGGGCTTGCAAATACTGTAGTGGTTGGTGATCTGTGTGGATGATGGTATCCTTTCCCATTAGATAATGCTTCCACTTTTTGATGAATTGTACCAAGGCATAGAGATCCTTTTTGTAGGTAGGCTAATTGAGAACCACCCCTTGAAATACTTCAGAATGATAGCATATGGGCCTTCCTCCCTGTATCAATACTGCTCCCATGACATACCCACTTGCATCTGTCTCCACTTCGAAGGGTTTATGCAAGTTTTGTAGTGTGAGCAATAGTGTTTGAATAATCTTTCTTTTCAACTCATCAAAGGAACTATGATGATTCTTCCCCCACTAGAAACTCTTACCACTGTTTGTTATGGTGTGGAGTGGTGCAATGACTACTGAAAATGAATCTATGAACTTCTGCAAGTATTGTGTTTCCTAAAAAAAAATCCTAACTCCAATGACATTTATAGGAACTTTCCATTTCATGATGGCCTCCATATTTTTGGGATATATCTTGAGCTCCCCTCCACCGATCACATGCCCTAAATACACCAAATACTGTTGATCAAACTCACATTTCTTGAGATTGGACAACAACTGGTGCTTTTTCAGAGTCTCTAACACCTGCATAAGATGTGATATGTGCTCCTCCCAGGTAGCAATATAAACCAATATATCATCTAAATATATAATATCAAATGAATCTAAAAAGGGTGTAAATCATCATTCATTAGTCTATAAATGTAGCCGGTGCATTGCATAAGCCGAATGGAATAACTAACCACTCATACAAACCTTGACTTATCTTGAAGGAAATATTCCATGTATTTTCTTCTTAGGCCCGTACCTGGTGATATCCTAATTTCAAATCCAACTTAGTGAAGTACTTGGCATGCTGCAGTTGGTCCAATAGATCATCAATCCTTGGTAGGGGGTATCGATTCTTCAGTGTAATCTTGTTCAATGCCCTGTAATCAATACACATTCTCCAAGTCCCATCCTTCTTGGGCACAATTATTATGGGTGACCCACAAGGTGAGGTACTTGGTCGAATCACACCCTACTCCAACAACTGTTGCAACTTCTCTTCACTTCATTTTCTTCAAGAATAAACTGTTTATATAACCTTGTATTCAACAATGGGGAGTCTGGAATTGACCATATTTCATGCTCCACATCCCTCTTGGGTGGTATCCCTTTAGGCTCCTTGAAAAATCCTCTGTATTTCTGTAGAAAATCCTCCAACTGATGTTTCTGCTCATTAGTACACCCCTCCAGGGATGCCTTCACTCTCATTGTCTCATCATTAGAATGATTTTGTATACAGAAAATAAATACATATTTCTTACTAGAATTAATCAAATTCTTGGCTTGGTTGGAACTTACCAGTGAGACATTTGAATTGAATTTAAGTGCGTTAAATATGTAGGACTTCCCATCCTTGATTAGTCGGTACTGGTTCACTCTTCGCATGAAGATTTCATCCCTCATATACATGTAAGGGATTCCAAACACTACTCCATATACATCAAGGGGTACTACATCCAATTCCACTTCATCAATAAAATCAACACTTATAGTGAATTTAATCTTACACCATTTCATTACCTTTATCTCTGCATCCTTGTTTACCCAACCCAATGGATAGGGGCTAGGATGATCATGAATCTCCAATCCAAACTTGTTGACCAGATCCGTTGCTATGAGATTAGCATGTGAGCCAGAGTTAAATAGAGCATCTATCTTGGTCTTCTCAACCTGAGTCTTGATGTGGAAGAGCTTGGTCATCTCCTTCTCTTCCTAGTGATTAAGGTTACTCATATCCACCTCCTTCTGTTGTAGGATAAATCGGTAAATGTGGACATAAACTAATCTCCCTAGATCCACCTGGATCTAGAACAAAACAGGGCAGGACATGGTGCTTTCCCTAGGCTCTAATCATCAAATTTACTACCAAACAAAAGATGAGAGACATACCTTTAAGTGTCACTTCCTTATGTATTTATTGTTCCTATTTCACTTCAGTGCTCTTGTGATACTGATCCTGCAGTGAAACACAAACCAACCAAAGTGAAAGCAGTAGAAATATATTCAATGACAAACTATGCATATGATCAAGGAATTATGCAATAAAATAAAGACAATTCTATGGGAAAGAAGCATTCCACTGTATTATATTAAATAATAGGAAGAGAGATTACAACAAGATGCCTTGATGTCGTAAGGTTCCTTCCAATAGTTCCTTGCTTCCCACACACTTCTTGCTCCAAGGATTCCGAGACCATGGATCTGATAGCTACTCACAATCTATCTTGACAAAGCAAAGCTCAAAACCAATCTAACCAAGCTAACAATCTCAAGTCAAATTCAACTCAATCAAGCTCCAAAACCAACCTAACTTTCTCCATGAGAGCTCCTCTCATTTTATAAGTTGAAGAGGATAGGGTGAGGAGGTTAGGATGATCCCACTAAATCATGAAAGCAAGTAAGATCCAAACCGTTCAGAGGCCACCTCACCATAGAAGCTTGTCCTTCTAGAAGCATTGAGAAAATGCTCATTTTTCCCATGTACAAGAGGCTGTCGCACCCTAGCGGTAATGCAGCCTGCGAAAATCCCGTGACTTAGCTATAGTGAAACCTGCGGAAATCGGTCATTTCCGCACCCTATGTATAGAGAAACCTGCAGAAATCCTCCTTAATAGGGTTTTTACAAAGGAAAATCCAATTTCTTCTCTCAGGGAAAGTTCTTCTCCCTTCTTTCTTCAAGAATTTAGGCTATTGACCCTTCTGAAGGAAACAGATAGATTTACATCATTAACGATCATAGGGATGACGAAAATAATGTGTAATAGAGAGCCCCCCAAAGTATGAAGTTAGAACAGAGTGATAGCTTAAATACTTTGTCGAGTGTGTGTAGGGAACAAGGAACAGTCGGTTGGAAACCTGCTAACAAACAAGGAAATACAGTACAATAATATATCATCACTGAGGTAGGCATTCCCATGCTCAGAATACAAATAACTCAAAGCATAAATGCTGACATGCGAAGATCCATGTCAAGTAATACAGGTCATGGCCACAAAAAATACACTGTGGATCCATGCCAATATGACTCAAATTTGAACATAGCCACCAAAAATACACTGTGGATCCATGTGTTAAAAACTCAAATTTGAACATAGCCACGAGACGTACAATGTGGATCTATGCAACAATACAAATTGAATATACTCCAACGCAACTTGAATCTGTGAGAAAAGATTCAGGGTCTTCATCTCCACCACTCTATAGTACAAATCTAGCCATGTGATTACAGGTGCTGAAGTTGAACATGGTAGAAACCACTTTATTACCAGTCATTGATGAGAACCGTTAACAAGTGTGAGGGAAATCGCCATTAATGTCAATGACTCCCAAGGTACACTAGTACAATCCAACTAATGCGAATTAATGAGCTGAAGTCGAACACTTGGCGAAATCTCCCGATCAAGGGTCAATAATGAAAACCCATTTTCGAAAGAGAGGAAACCTGCCATTGAGGCATGCAAGTTCCAAGGTACTAATTAGTTTCTAAGTCTAATTTCTGGATAATGAGTTGAAGTCGACATGAAAAGATTAGACAAAGGAGGGCCTTAATGTATGCCCCATCAATGACACGAAACAAGTAACAATATTTGATGTAGATCAAAGTAACAAGTGATTCAGGACTGACTTAGGGATGGCCGACGCAATAGAAGGCGTAAGGACTACAGAAATGGCCAACGCAATAGAAGGATTTCTGGGTTGAACTTCTCTTTGAACAAATTGACGACAGGAGGACTGTATTGGAAACACTGACTCAATAACATGGATCACAGACTGATTTGTAATCTTATAAAGGAGTATGATCAAGAGACAAGTGGATTTTCCCAACCTAGACACAAATCAAGTGAAAGGGTGTCATGTTCAAAGGTGACTCTTCCATTGAATACAGGTTTAGACATATTTCTTTCCCATTTTTTCCCCCACCATTTCTGGTGAGTACCTCTTTATTTTTATGCAAGCTTGAGGAGGATAACATATGCTTGTAATGTAAGCTCATCCTTCAGATGAGTCCCTCGGAGTATGTTTAACGAACCCTAGGAAGGAGTGGTTTGGTCCCATATGGGCCTTTCGATGTTTGTTTAACGAGTCCAAAGAAAGAAAACTCAGGGGTTTTTCATGTTTAGAGAGTCTGAAAAACACTTAAAGAGAACTCTCTTAGTTCCTTTTTTGTAAAGTAGTCTGATGAGACCGAAAAAGAGATAAACTATCGCTCAACATATGTTTTCTTCAAATAATTTAATGAGCGTGAAAAGAACAAGGTCGCTCGACCATCTTTTCATGTTTAGAGAGTCTGAAAAGAGCTTAAAGGTAAATCCAGGGGGTTCCTTTTTCGTATAACCTTTACGAATCGAAAAAAGTGATAAAATTATACTCGGTTAGATTCTCACATATTTATGAGCACGAGAAAGAACAAAGACTAAGCTCGGTAACTTATTCTCATGTATTTACGAGCATGAGAAAGAACAAAGACTAAGCTCAAGATTGTTTTCATTTTTACTCAAGCTTTAAAACAAAGCAAAACTATGCTTGGGATAGATTTTATTTTTACACAAGCTTAAAAACTAAACAAAAATACGCTTGGACCTGGTTTCATTTTTACACAAGCTTGAACCAGAGGAAACTATGCTTGAGGTAGGTGGTTTCATTTTTACACAAGCTTGAACCATAGAAAACTATGCTTGTGACTTCCCAACGCATGGTTGGTACTTAGCGACCAACTTAAGAAGCTAGTGGCACAACTTTAGCATGAAGTCTAGAGGCTGGAAGCAAATGCCCCTCAAGCTTTGTTTCATCCAACTGCAAAGGAGAATGAAATGAAGCTTCAAATACTAGACGAAGGACTTGACTCAAATAGAGAGGGGGAACAATTTGTTTCATTTTTTAACGAGCTTGACACAAAAACAAGAACTATGCTCATAACCTTTGTTTCATGTTTTAACGAGCTTGACATAGAAACATGAACTATGCTCATAAGCTCTATTTCATTTTTTAACGAGGTTGCTACAGAGACGCGAAAACTATCCTCACAACTGGTTTCATTTTTTAACGAGCTTGAAATTAGCAAACCATGCTCAACC
Source organism: Picea mariana (assembly GCA_032191745.1). Taxonomy (NCBI): domain Eukaryota; kingdom Viridiplantae; phylum Streptophyta; class Pinopsida; order Pinales; family Pinaceae; genus Picea; species Picea mariana. The sequence goes on along the minus strand of JASDQU010373411.1, from coordinate 31,367 downwards.
CTCTCTTCTTGATCATGGCTTCTAAGAGGATAGTTCTCTGGAAGGACACCATGTCAAGGGAAAAAACATGGTCATGGATTCCAAGAGATCTTCACTTGATGGAAGAAACACACTCTGGAAGGAACACATGTCGAGGGTCGTGATAGGGGTAAAGAGGCCAGGCTCCAATAGCCCTACCGAAGAGATCACCATGTCAACTATTGAATCCAAGTCATTGTCATCGGTAGTGGAAGGCATGGGAGACAACACCACATAATTGATCTGTGGCAGGGGCGATACCGTTTGCATATAAGAACCGTGTAGGGAGATCATTGAGGTCAAGTCAGGGACAAAAAACGAAAGTTGATCAATGGTCACAATTCTTCCATCGTGCGGGAAAGATATCACATGAAAAAGAGTGGACACAATAGCTTTCATGGCATAGACATAATCTCGCCCAAGGAGTAAAGAAAAATCCAAGGGGTCTTGGACTACCATGACATCAATAAAGACAGTTTTCTCTCCCAAAGTTATAGAAAACTGAGGAAGGGTCCCTAGAGGTTGACTGGTTCTTTTGTTAAAATCTAACAGATTCTTCATAACTGGAGCAAGCTGAGGACAACCCAAAGCTTGCCAAGTAAGAGAGGACAAACTACTAATGGACACACCTTCATCTATCAACGTCTGAGGAATGTCCAGACCACAAACCTGTACTGTAATCTGGAAAGGAATGTGAGAGGGAAGATGAGGTCCAGTTAGCACACCCCAATTAAAACAGATGGACTCATTACTTGAAGGGGGTTCCACGAAAGAAGGAGGAATACCCCCCGACAGGGTAGATTCTGTATCAACAAGAAAAACGTGGGTAGTATCGGGTTTACTCTTGAGCGAGAGAGTAGGATCGACCAATGATGAGATCAGATTGACCACTTGGGTTGCATTCTCCAAGGGGATAATGGGGTCAACGGGTGGAAATAGATCGACCGCTTGGGTTTCACTCTATGGCGGGAGAGTGGGGTTGAC
>JASDQU010373411.1:2886-28619 GCA_032191745.1 Picea mariana | reverse complement strand
GATTCTATGTTTGTTTGCAGCTTTGGAAAGTTATCTTTCACACCTATTCCAAAGCCCTACAATTAATCTATTGTAGGTTTGCTAGCAAAAAATATAAAAATGTCTAATCAATTTTTATAAGCACTTTATTTTTAAGGCCGTTGTTACTCAAGAGGAAAATGGCGTGGACAATATGGTGTTTTGACCAACTCAAAAGTTATGCAAAGAGATGAAGACACAATCTTTTCATTTCGATGAAATCTATGCTACAAGAAGGAGAAAACATTTATCATTCCCATATGCACAATGTCCCAAAATTTTAAAACTCATCAATATCAATATCTTCAAGAAATGATACCAAGAGACTGTACACCAATACACGATTCATGGCCCAAGAATCATGCAATTTCGCTACTTCAAATGCAAGGATTCCCCCAATCTAATATAAAGCAATAAATTAAAACTTTTTGTTTCAAAGATAGCTAAAAGCAATAGAAAATTTCTTCAAAACAAAAGCAACCCAAACAATTTCTCTTTTAACATGAATTATTCAATAAAAGAAAAACAAGTTTTTTCACCAGACAATTCTAAAGAAAAACAATGCTTTGTAACTGAAAGACACTCAAAGCAAGAGATCAAATCTTTCAAAATAAAATAAAGAAAAAATAAGGCAAATATGGCTGAAAGAAGATTCAAATTTTGTCAAGCAGATTGTAATCAGACCCAACAAATCACTCCAGAAACATATCACATATCTGGGCAGGGAAAACCACCAAAACCAAGTTTTTTCACAATTTCCGCAGGCTGGAAGACTAGCATAGTGCGGAAATCCTTGATCGCCACAGGCCGTAAATGGGTAGGGTGCAGAGTTTCTGCATTGGTCTAAATAGGCAGGGTGCGGAACTCCCAAGTCCCCGCACTGTTCCTCAAAGTAGGGTGCGAAAATCAAACAAAAATGGAAAAAATTAAAAACTAAGAAGGTTTTCTAGTGAAGTTTAAGAGTCAGAGAGTCAAGCTGGATCTCCCAGTGACTCAAAAAACAAAAACCAAGCAATCAAAGAATGAAATCAAGACAAATTAGGGAAACACTTCGTTCCCCAGTGGAGTCACCAATTTTGTTATTGGATAAATCGGTAAATGCAAACATAAACTAATCTCCCTAGATCCACCTAGATCTAGAACAAAACACGACAAGACATGGCGCTTTCCCTAGGCTCTAATCATCGAATTTACTACTAAACAAAAGACGAGAGACATACCTTTAAATGTCACTTCCTTATGTCTTTGTTGTTCCTGTTTCACTCCGGTGCCCTTGTGATACTAATCCTGCAGTGATACACAAACAAACCAAAGTGAAGCAACAAAAGTATATTCAATGACAACCTATGCATATGATCAAGGAATTATGCAATAAAATAAAGATAATTCTATGGGAAAGAAGCATGCCACTGTATTATATTAAATAATAGGAAGAGAGATTACAACTGAATGCCTTGATGTCGTAAGATTCCTTCCAACATTTCCTTGCTTCCCACACACTTCTTTCTCCAAGGATTATGAGACCATGGATCTGATAGCTACTCAAAATCTATCTTGACAAAGTAAAGCTCGAAGCCAACATAAATTTCCCGAGCTTAATCCAACTCAATCAAGCTCCAAAACCAACTTAACTTTCTCCATGAGAGCTCGTCTCCTTTTATAAGTTGAAGAGGATAGGGTGAGGAGGTTAGGATGATACCACTAAATCATGAAAGTGAGTAAGATCCAAACCGTTCGGAGGCCACCTCACCATAGAATCTTCTCCTTCTAGAAGCATCGAGAAAATGCTCATTTTCCCCATGTACAAAGGCTGTCACACCCTAGCTGTAATGTAGCCTGCAGAAACTACGCAACCTAGCTATAGTGAAACCTACGAAAATCAAGCATTTCTGTGCCCTATGTATAGAGCAACCTGCAAAAATCCTCCTTAATAGGGTTTTTACAAAGGAAAATCCAATTTCTTCTCCCAGGCAAAGTTCTTCTCCCTTCTTTCTTCAGGAATTCAGGCTATTGACTCTTCTGAAGACAAAAAATAGGTTTACATCATTTATGATCATAGGGATGACGAAAATAATGTGTAACACCTTCTGCACAGATGTGCAGATATATTTTCATCCACACATGAGATATTTCCAACCTGATTGCTTGAATATGTTGCTAGAATATTCTTTTCTTTCCATCCTTCTTGTGGTACTTCGGGTTCAACTTTGTATGTAGTTTCCAACATTTTTCCTCGGTGTGGCCATCAATATTGTTGGAATGATTGCAATGGTTGTTGGTATATTTTATTTGATGTGTACTGGCTGCTGTATTCTTATATTTTCCTCCTTTTCACTTCTTCTTCCTCTCCTTGGAAGATTCATGGTTCTCTTTCTGCTTCGAACCACTTGGTTTCCCTTTCTTTTGGAATATGTTTTCCAGGTACTATGCTTGTACACACACCTCATCTACTATCCTTGGTTTGAAGAGCATTTCCTACTTTCATAGATGACTATGTAAACCCACCAAATACTTGAGGAGTACATCTGGGTTCTTGGGAGAGATACCCAACATGATGACCATCTTTATGAACTCATTGGTGTACTCATGTACACTCTTCCTCTACCTTTTCCCGAAGTAGTTCCATCAGATCCATTGGTCCTATACATACCCGATAGGGTAGAATTAGGACTTGATGAGGGTTTTGAAGTCCTCCCACATAGTTACTGGAAGATCACCCTCCAACCTAAGTGTTTCCATGTCTCTTTCCCACTAGGTTAAAGCATGGCTTTCTAACTTCAATATAGCAAATGAAATCTTCTTCCCTTCATCTATATGGTGAATGATAAAATAAAATTCTAGTTCTTACAACCAATGATTCAATTTTAATGCATTGATCTCACCTTGGTATGGCTTTATGTCCACTTTGGATTCCATATTGAATAGGGAATGTGAAGGGTTCATGGAACTCAAACTTGACTACTTTTTCTCAGATTCTTTCCATGTCTCCTTTCCTAAGTCTTCCCGATCTTCCAATTTCCCCTTCGATATGTTCTCTCAGTTAGAGCTTCCATCATCTCTGAACAATTCAAGCTTATTATCTAGAGCCTCCATGAGGAGGTTTATATTGTGACAGATGTCGAAAACTTACACTTCCAACCTCTCAAAACTTTCTTCTATTGGATCTAAGGATTTTTATGAACAAACTTGTCTACCATGGATATGATTTCTGCGACTTCTCTTTAAGCCGAGTCTTGAATCCTGCAAATTCCCACAAATTCCTAAAAGAAAACCCCCTTTGATACCAATATGATTTGTAAACTACCATGGATATTCCACTCGAATAGTTCATCACAATAGATATGATAAATAAAACTGAAATATACCTATGAAGGTCAAATTCCTTTAGGTTTCCAGAATATTTAGTTATTGATTTTCTGCTTATGCATGAAATATACCATGCTCTCTTGAAAATACCCTTATTATGATGATAAAATCTTCAACATTGAATATACCCAACAATTGGTATTCCTGTTGATGAAAATACCTGCAACATTTGACAGACTTGATCTTCTGAACTTCAACTGATGAGAAATTTCGCAACTCCTAGTCAAATAACAAAAAATACACAATTTGTTTCCAGAATCCTATAATTATACAAGTTAGCATCTTGTACACATAAATCATGCATCCATGTTCCATTCCTAATAAAAACCATTAATTTAATATAAAAATGAGACCCAAAGATTCATGTTATTTAGGAAATGAAAATGAGGTAGAAATGGTTGATAATGGGTAAGAAATGGTCAAGTTTGCTCAATTAGGAAGAATAATAAAACAATTGAAGGGAAATAAAAATGACAATTACCAAGCTCGTCAATAGGGACAAGGTAAATGGGGCGTCTTACATATGGATTGGGATATGGACACATTACCCCTATAAATTCCCCCCAATAATACAACTTTGCCCAAGAGTGACAATAGTTGACTAGGAGACGATGATGACCACCATGGTGAAACAAGGAAAAATATATAAATACAAAGAAACATGATCCATAATCCAATTCAACCCATGAACACTATATTCATTCCTAAAACATTGAACATTATCACTCAATATGAAGTATCAAAACATTGTACCTCATGTGTGTCATGCACCATATCATCTGATGTGAGTGAGCTAAGCATAAAATGGAAGGCATCTATGGGAAATTGTCTATGGATAATCTGGAATGTCATCGTCGAAATTGTTTTCTGTAATATGGATCACAGAGAAAAAATCTCCTATAGTTACCCCTAGATGTGAGGGGGTAGTATCTGGCTCCAATACGAGGACATTCTCTCACCATAGAGCTCATGGCGACCTCAACAATCTTTGGAACTCTAAGTCCTGCACTTTGCATCAAACCTAAAAATATCCTTCTACATTCTAACATAAAACCATTAGTAAAAATGAGCAGGGGGATATGATCCTCCTGGTAGATGAAAGTATAAATGAAAAGAAACATAATTATATATAATCATATTTTTAATATTTTTATAGACAAGACTAAATCAAAATAGAAAGTAATTATAAATGCATATGGTTAAGCAATAATTGAAATCAAGTAAGTAAGAAAACACAATCAAGATGCATAAACAAAACACAAAAAATGACCTCCAACTATCCTACTCTAACGTTCTTGACAAGAAAGTGCTAGGTATAATCATACAACCAACAAAGCCAAGATAACATGTCATCAATGTCAAAAGTTCTACCCTTGTACTTATTTCTGAACCAAAACAAGGATATATCAAGTAAAAAGTGGTGATGAGCTAGTACAAAAATTCTATAATGATCAAACATAGAGTCCAACTCATGAAGGCAAACAAGAGCAACAAAAGCATGCTAATATTGGCATGTGCATCATCAAACTTTCTAGAATCCATTTTTGAATGGGGTTGCAATATAACAATGATGGTTCATCCTTGCTCCAATCAAGGCCTTCATTATGCAACCCTTGCATTTCAAAAGTTGGATCCAAATGCTTCAAGGGATGTTCATCTTGGATTTCATGTACAATTTTAATCCCCCAAGCTTGAGATGGAATCATAAATTTTTCCCCATATATATTTTAGCACCAAAAGCATAATTCACAGATGTATCTCCAATGACATATTGAGGACAATATGAAGAAAAATATGGTTGTAAATTTATGCTATGAAATATTTACTTCCGTGTGTGAGTCACATCCCCATAATAGTTCTCTAATGTTGATTTGACACATGAATGTTCACCAAAATATGAGCATAGGGGCAGCGAAAAATTTCCAAATTTTTTCCTTTATAAAGCAACTCCAAGTGCTCAAAATAATATGTGTCATACCCCATAAGATATGGTTGAAAATTTCCATGATAATGTTGTAATAAATCAGCCCTAGGTGGTTGAAACAAATTTGTGAACATATCCTCTTCATGTTGCCAAAACTATGCGTCGTTAAGGTACATATATGGCTGAAAATGATCATGAAAATTTTGTGAAAATGATGGTGCACTCTTGACTCTAGAGTCATCATCAATATAATAAATGGGATCCCCATCAAAATAAAAACAACTCATATCCCATTTATTCATTTCAATATGAACAAGGTCATTAATATTTTCAATCTTGTGATCATCATGTTCTTCATCAAACAAGAAATTGACCAAATCCAAGTCAAATGAGAAATTGACCAAATCAAAGGGTTTCACTAAAAATTCTTCACTTTCCAAATCATTAAAGGATGCATAAAAAAAAACAAAAGCTTTCAAAGGAGTACAACTTACCACACCCTTATATTCATGTGAAGGAGAGATGAAAGCTTGGATAACTTCATTTTCATTAAATGGAGGAGAAAATAACTTCTCAAACTCATCATTACTTGCGGGATTTTCTTCAAATTCAATCTTCTCAAAATGATAACAATAGAGATTATCAAATTCAGAATTTTGAGAAGATCTAAGGCTTACCAATTTCTTATCTTCATGAGGAGGAGTGCTCTCTACATTAGGGTTTTCTTCATGGAATTTCTCTTCAATATGACGTGCTTCATCAAAGTCTTCTTCTTCAATGGATTCATGAGGTGATTTTTGAAAATGCTCTTCATCAATAAGATCATGATTTTCCATTTGATATTCATCAATGTACCCCTCATGTGCTTGATCTTCGATTGGGTCAAAAAGAGCTTCTTCTTCTTGTAGGGATGTTGTAATATCCTAAAGAGTGTCTTCATACTTCTAAAGTTTAGGCCCCTAGTGCTTGAATTTTTTTTCAATGAAACCTGTAATAGAAGATATACTCTTTGGACTACAAGAATTTTTTACCCAATCCTTTTGTTTTTCTTCTAGAGAAAGAACAAATAGTCTTATTAATAAATCCTCATGTCTTTCATTGATATTTGAAACATACTTCACAAATGATGAGACATGTGGAATAGCAGAAACATAATCACCATCAAACTTTGGAATATTCTTTTCCCATTTTGGAGGGTGCTTGTTTGGGTATCTCGGAATATCCTTAATATCAAGAGGAGGATGCATTTCATGAATTTCCCATGGTTCCATATTCCTTTACTTAACATGCAACTTGATATGAAATTTGAAAATAGGAGATGATACCTCATACCAAACATGTGTGTGAGGAGTCGCCAAGGTGAATTTGAAATTCCTTTACAATGATTCTTGTTTCATCCTACAAGAACATAGCTATCAAAATATACACAGGGAAAAGAGATTCTTCCCTCAATGGAGTCACCAAATGAGTATACTTAGATAAGAATTTGGTTTCTACTCTCATCAAAAGGTTAAAGCATAGACTTTGGTTATCCAAGGAGAAAGAATCAATTCTCCCCCGCAACAACGCCAAAATGTTAACACACATTCTAGCACCCCAGTGCAAAGCCTTTGCAAGGTTCCAAGACTAGTGGAGCATTGAAAGATGTGACCACTGTCACCTAGGCAACAAATTCCCTCTCTTTAGTGAAGGAATAGATCCAACACAAGGGAGGATTCTCTAGTATCCTCAGGGAATCTCTAGGAAAGGAACAATCAAGTATAAGGCCTCCTGTGTAGATATTGAATCTACCACCAATGGAATAACATAATCAAGGTAAGGACAAGGTGGTAGGGTTGTGCAATTTCCAGATTTGAATGGATGAAGATCTAGGGGAATTTAGAAGGCTTATCAAGTGAATTTTCAGCACAAGAGGATCCCCAAACACTACAAAAGAATAAAAAGCTATTGGTTGTTGCAAAACTTGAGAGAAAGATGGTGAATTATATCAATAGTACAATTTATGACAACATCAATTGAACAAATAGTAAATGAATGAAAAAATGGGGCTAAATGATGCATTAAACTAGGGTTTTATACAAACAATAAAATATGAAAATACGAGTGAATATAGTAGCCAAGAAACCTTAGATGTCCAACCCTAATTAGGCTGAAATAAAAATCAACAAAACAATTTTAGGGTTTTAAAATGATTTTCAAGTGAAGTGCATACATAAATACCAAAACGTCTAGCCTTTTTATGGTTGAAAATGAATATATTGTTGTTATCTAACCCTAAAGTGACCCTAGAACAATAAACAAAAGTTTGAAATTGGATTTTTATGATTGACTATTGGGACAAGACTAGTGCCTACTATAATTTTTGGGCATGTAGGGTCAATTAAGGACTCCTTTGAAGAGATGTAAGTGGATCTAGGGTGATATCTAGGGTTGTTCCCTACCAATCCTAGAATATCCTCCTAGTATCTTACCAGGTCTTCAAAGATAATTTAAGGGAAGGTTCTTCACTAGTAACCTTCCAAAAGTTTTGACAAGAAGGGTTTGTTCAAGAAAGGACCAAGAGAATGCAAAACCATCATTAGAGAAGCATCATTCCACTTACATTAATTCATAAATAAAACCAAAAAATAAATTGAGACCGCTCACTCAAGAAATACTTCATCCATCAAAACCCTAACAATGAACATTCATGAAGAAGTAAAATCATCCACAAGAAAGATTAATCTAGCACTAAAAGACATAGTCAAACAAAGTTGCAAAATATTTTGGGTGTCCATTTTATCTATCCTATCTCTCACATTGAGCGGGTATTGTTAGTCCCTAAAGTTGCACTTGACTGCTAAAGGGAAAGATAGGGCATCGTCAATTTATTGCAATCATTTATTATGGATAAGGATGTGTATTGGGTTTTGAAATTGGTTTGAAGATTGGGTCAAATATAATATAAAAATATCAATCTCAAACATGCAAGAGAAAATTCATATCTCAATGGCTTAGTAAATGGTAGTCAATCTAATAAATTAGATGGAAAATGTAATATGAAAGACAGAGGAAATATGTAAGCTTCCAATTTGTCCACTCACATATGAAACTCTTGATCCCAAATATCATTCAAGAAACAAGAGAAATGTACTTAAACACAAATCTGATTATGAACAAGCAAACAATAAAGTTTTCACCAGCTTACTCACAAACAATATACATCAAATGCTTAGAAAAAGATTAACATGCATTCAAGTAAGAAAAAGATAGAAATATAGACAAGAATAAAAATATAACCATCAGATATCCTTTTCCATTTAGTACTAGAATGAAATAAGTCTTTGTCTTACAATTTGAAACAAATTTTCTCAAAAATTGCCAATGGTTCCCAACCAATCAACCCTTAATTCTATCAATCAGATCACTTTTTATACACATCAATTAGTTTATAAGGATCCTGCTTTCTAGATACAGTTTTGATAAGATCCTATTTTATAGCTAGAACTTAGGAGACATATCCTCTCATACATATACTTTAGATCTCTTCAACCTAGTCTTTAGATAAATAACTTGATTTTTGACTAGTCATGATCTGATGAGATATTCAGATCTCACAAAATAAGAGGTGAATATCATGCTGAGCTGGTCCTTCAAGATTGGCATGAAGAATGGACACCCTTGCTGCGATGGAAAAATTATGTATAGACTCGATTTACTTCAGAAACTGATGAAGATAAATATATAACAAGTCTACTGACAAGGTCTTCCTCAATTGAAAAGGTTTCTCCTGTATTTACCTTACATATTAAAAAATACTCTATATTTGTGTAGCTTTTGATAACATTTTTCAAAGTATTTAGCATAGGTATTCCTTGTATTCAACAAAAAGTCAAAATTGTATGATGCCTCCAATTTTGAAATCTTCAATGTATAATAGAAGCAGAACCTTTGGTTTGTCTTTGTTTCAACTTGGTTTACAGAACCACATTATGCCAATAAAGTTTGATGTTTGTCTCTCTTACCTCTTTGAGCAATGTTTATTGATCAATGTTCTTCTTCTTAAGTTTCTGTAACTTTTCTTGCTGCTTGGAATTCCACTTTTCTATCATCCATTTTTCCTGCTTCAATTTCATAATCATGGTTTTCAATTCTTTAATCTTGTCTTTTTAATCCCTTTTTTCTATTCTGAATTCAGTATAATCTCCATCTAGAGCAGGTCTAGGGATGATTTTAGGGGCTAAATTTCTCTCATGGGCTAATTTTCCATGGTTTTTCCAAAAATGAGATTTGCTATTTTAAAAATGATTCACCCAAATTCTATAGGATAAAATTATTTTACCTTAAAAATCGCCAATTTTTTTTAAAAACTATATAAAATCATTAGAAATTTGAATATTTTTACAAAAATATTGCCAATAATTTGTAGTTGGAATATGAAGGATTAGTAAGATTCGCCAAGGTTTCTACATTTTAAAATAAATTTCCATCCTTAAAATCATCCTTGATGATGCAGGAGCATCGCTCACCTTTCAAGCGAGCCAGCGCAAGGAGCAAAGAGAAACAGCTGGACAACGCCAGCATCCAAATTTTGAAACATTGTAATATGGCAGCGCCAAACATTAATACGTCGATGTGATGAAGCGCACTTGTACAAGTAACGGACCTTGAGCAGATAAGCTCTCGTCCTTAGGTAGCTGAGGCATTTACTAGATTTAATGCAAGTAGATGAGTTAATTAAGTCTAGATTAGACAGTTTTAGCTTTCGAGAGGGAAAACGGAATATAGGCGCCCTCCGTTGTATTATTGTATTATTATGATCATTCTCATTCATGCAAGAGCAAGAAGAGAAGAACAGAGCAGAGAGTTTGTAAAGAACCTCCATGTACAGATATTGAATTAATAGGAAGAGCTTGATTCAATTTCATGGATGTGTTTGATCTCTGTGTATTGTTGATATTGTGCTTTTGCATGTTTGCTTCCTTCTATGCTTATCTTCTATATGGTGCTTATGTGATAGCATATCAGGTTAGGAACCTGAGAGAGTGAAGGAATGAGTTTCAATTGTTTCTCTGTTTGAGCCGGGAGATTCCTGCATAGAGGCAATTGAATTCCTCCGCATAGAGTGCGTTGAGGAGGCCAAACAGTTGAACTTTTGTTCTCACTTAGTCCAGAGTTGAGTTGGGTTATTCGAGCCGTGCAGGTGAACTGTAGGTCGAATTGAAGTCTCAGTAGCAAGTCTGAGAAGGGAAGGTCGGGCTGTTGCGGGCGTGAATGCACAGTACCCGGAAGAACTTCAACACTTGGAGAGTGGTTGAAGGTCGAAGAGTGAGCAGAGTGCGGAGAATATTTCTGAAGGAGTCAGAGGAGAAAAGTTCAGGAAAAATAGTTCCTTTTGTTTCGCTGTGGGAACCGACCCCAGTGAAGTTCATACAGGACAAAGGTGGTGAAGTGGAGGAACTCTTCAAGAGAAAGAGAATCGACGACTTAGAGTTGTCAAGGAGAAACCCGAAATTCTGCAGACCGTCCGATCGTGGAGGAGTTGCGCGGGAGATAACCCTTAAGCACAGGTGTGGAGAACTAAAGCCCATCGGACTTCGGGGTTTCGACATTCGGAGGTTGGTAAAGGAAGAGTCCTATGCCCCGTGAAATCGTGAGTCACGATTCCCCGATTTGATCGGAGCCGTCAATTATTAGAAGGACAGGTGGCACGAGATCCCAAGGGGTCGGGACTCGGCACTTCGGCGTTTTCGAAGTCTAAGGGAGCAGTGGAGGAACCGCGAAGTCCCGAGTTGCGACGGGTCCCACGGAGACAGGGCGGAGGACTGCACGTGGCATCGCATATTCGGCGTTCGGAGTTTTGAAAGGTGAGAGTATTGCGATCTTTCAACTGCCGATTTCTCGATAGGGAAATCCCCGATACACGTGAGTGTGGACCGTTGACTTCGGGGATCGGGATTCGGAGGTTCACATAGCACGGGAGGTGTGCACAAGGTTCGCGAGTCCGCGAAACCCGATTTCCCGAATTTCGATGGGGAAATCGCCAGAAGCCGACTGTGGGTAAAGAACTCCCGAGGGAGTTGAAGAGCTTTGACTCTTCGGGCCAAACTGTTGGAGGTCCTAGTGGTGCGATCGCGCCGTCGAGGGCAGGTTGCGATCACTTGAGCAGGTCGATTTAAGTCTATGGAAAATTTGGGGTTTTCAACTCTAAATTCATACTTATGACCCTTTGAATATGATCCTCCAACAATCTCTTATGCTTCAACACTTTTTGATATTTGCATCTCCTGAACATCTTGTAATTTCTTTGTCTATGGAATATAGTCAAATTCTTGCTTCATCTCAATTTTCTCTAGATTGTCTTCAAGAACAATCAAATGGTCTCATTTCAAAGAGGACTTGGATAAAGATTTAGAGTTTAGACTTAACTTTTTTGTTGCCCTAGTTACATGCATCATTGGGTGCTATGCAATTTGTTTACCTTTCTCATTCTTTCTTTGTTTCTCACCCTTAACCTCTGCTACATGTTCATCTTGTTTTTGCATGGACTGTTCAAAATTCTGCTTAGTCAATCTTCTAACATGTATTCCTTTGCTATATTTAGGCTTGTATTTTGGAATAGGGGACTTACTCTGAGTTTGAATTTCCATCTATGACTTCATTTTTAATTTCTTTTTTTTGTGTTCTGGTCATCCTGTCTACAGGGGAATATTTCTGTAAATCCTCATTCTCCTGTTGTGACCGCAACTTCCTTTTTCTGGATTTGGTTACCCTGGCTACATGGGAACATTATTTCTCTATAATAAAAACTTTAGGAACCCTTTTTGATTTTTTGGATCTTTTCTCTAAAATAGATTTATGCTTAGATCCTTGTTCTTCAAGATTGAGTGATTCAAGCAGCCAGTCCCAAGAACGTTGGACTTATCCCAAAGCATACATAACCAAGGTCTTGATCAGTCTTTGATGAAATAAACTTTTACCAGCAGTTGCGATATGGGTTTGTATCCTTTTAGACATATTTGTCAAACTTTTTAATAGAAACAAGGGTAAACATAGAGGACTATCACCATTCAAATGCATCAACAAACTAAAATTATAAAGGTGGAAAAGGGAAAACGACCCCTCACATCTAATGTACCTACGGATAATCATCAAAGAAATCTACCATTCTTTCTTCATCCAATTCTGTGGAATACCCCGACTCTAGTTAGGGCTTTGATGTTCTGGAAGTAAAATATGATTCACGATTTCGATAGGAAAAATATCCTTCTTCCACCATCTTTCTTCATATACTGATAACCTTCATGTGGTCCCAGTCAAATGCTCTGTCACATGTATCATAAATTTTCCCACCACTATTTCAAATCCATCCAAATTTTACGCAAAAACAACATGGAGATTTGTTCATGATAACCCTAAAATGTAGAGCAAAATTTATACCACCCTGCATCTTTGAACTTCTGCAAGATTTGAGGATTATCCTCAATCAATTCTAGGCCTTTTGGTTCGAAACAAGTGATTTGCCCACTTTTCTTAGGAGCCATGATACTGATTTTAATCCTTGTAGATCTATGAGTGCTTAGGGCTCCGATCAGTAGTAATTTTGGGACTTCTGGAAATATGAATGATGTGGGAAAATTCTGTTACTTGCAAAATATGTATAATCTAATACATAGATACACTGAATGACTCATGTGTCGTATGTTAGAAATCATGGCGAAAAAACATGCGATTTGATGTGAGATTATCGAGTACACACCCAATTCCTTTGAATGACTATCAAAACTGAAAACACGACCTGATCATAATCATAAATGGTATTGGATTTTAGGAAACGATCTCGGACAACTGCTGAAACGATCTTTGAGAGTTGGCACATTTGAATCAATGATTACTTCTAGCGCTACAAGAATAACAATATTCTTGTAGCGCCTTTTTCCCTTTTCATATTTTCAAATTTAAAATGAGAAATAGGACTTATATCTCAATGGAAAATATCCTAATTGTCTTATTCTAACTTTTATCACACTAATGGATGTCATAAAATATTCAGAAAGTATAATGCAAGCACACTTAAAGAATATAGAAGAAGAAAATTAGAGTGTAAAATGATGCTAGGAAGGGTAGGGCAGGGAAAAAAGTAGTTCAACAGTCATTAAAAAATTTAAGGACTAACATGTATCACCCTTGGTTATTGTCCCTAAGAAATGGCATAAGTGGAGGACATGTGTAGATTACAAAGAACTCAATAAAGTGACAAGAAACGATCATTTACCCTTGCTCTTCATTGATCAAGTATTAGATGCATTGTCTAGAAAATAATATTTTTCCTTTCGAGATGAGCTCAATGGGCATAATCACATTCAAATCAACCTAGAGGACCAATAGAAGACAACCTTTACTTTTCCTTGAGGGACATTTTCCTACAGGGTACTCCCATTTTGCCGATGTAATGTCCCTACAGTCTTTCAAAAAGTTATGTTTAGTAACTTTTTAGATTTAGTGCATGAAAATATTGAGATCTATATGGATGAATTCACTGGCTATGCTAATGGATTTTAGGAAGCCTTAACTAATTTGGAGAATCTCTTGAAAGATGGAAAGAAATGAACTTATTCTTAAGTAATGAGAAGTGCCTTGTTATCATTAGTTAAGGCATAGTCTTAGGACACCACATCTTCCCTAATGGCATTGAGGTAGATCCATCCAAAGTGACCATCATTCAACACTTTCTAACACCAAAAAGACATAAGTGTTATCACTGAAATTTCATCTGCAAATGGTTACAGGAATCCAACATCGTCAAATAGTTATGAGGTCATCCATGGACCAAAATTACTACAAAATCATTTCCAAAAGGTCCAAAACTATACAACCAGTGATAAAATTAAGGTGCGCTATGACTACACAGGGCGCGCGCGCACATGCGCTATCCAGAAACGCATGAAAAGTGCACATGTGCACAATGTGCGACTGTGGTCGCTACAAGCTGCGCACATATGAGAACAATGCATTTATGAGATTGGTCGGCCTCCCACGCACTTCTGGTTTAGCTTCCAAGTTGATTTGACACCCAAATCTTGGCTGAATCGGACTGGATGGTTGGTCAAAGACCTAAAAATGCCCTAAATAGCCTCTTTTCACACTATAAGATGGTTGCACAATACCTCAAAGTGGTGCTATAAAACAAAGCCATGGGTGCACTTCATTTTCAAGGAATTCATTTGCAAGGTTATGCTGTTGCTATTCTCTTGGGGAATCCTCTTTTCACATCAAGAGTATACTAGCATCATTACATTGGGCAATCCATCTCACCTCTTGAGTGGATTAACTTGGGATTCTTTCACCATTTCTTTCGAAGTTGTAAGAAGAGCTTAGTTGTGGGGGTCCAAGAGCCCTCCATTGGAGGAAGAAGGGACCCAAAGTCCTCTTTCTTCTTGGTGTTTTCTTTCACTAATATAATCCTTGCCATTGGTGACATGAGTCTTATTGATTTTTTTGTTCTTATGTCCTTATGCTCAATAGTTTAGTTGTTCTTTTATTTCTTAGTTTATTTCTTAGTTTTTTATTTTATGTTTCTTTCTCTAACCCTTTCCTTTACTGCTGTCTTTCTTAGCTAACCCAACTAAGCTTGTAATCACCTCTGTTTTGCTCATTTAGGTGACAAAAGAGGCGCAACAGATTGGCGACTCCACTGGGGAGAGGTATCAATTTCCTACCCCATTTTGGTTTTTCTAGCTCTTATTTTGGTTTATTTAACCTGCAGGTACCTTAACCGGCCCAAGTTGACCTGCAAAACATCCAATTCAAAGTTGAATTGAGAGAATTCCATCTAGAATTTTCTTCACGACCGTGTGTCGGTTGTGCGCGGGTTTTTTGGCCCATAATCGCGCATTGTGTGCACGTGCGCCAAAATTACAGTGTTGTTCTGTGCACCTGCACCCAAAGCCTGTTTCTGTTTGCTCACAGGTGCTCAATGCGCCTTTGTCTACTTTGAGACCCGCGCACCTGTGCAGAAAAATACACATTGTAAGCTTTTTTTATGATTTGGGGAAGGCCCCTAGCCTTCTTAAAAATGATATCATGCATGTTGTAATCTGCACCACACTTAGTTCCCTCTCCATATAAAGGGATTAGTCAAAACACATAGGCACTTAGGGGGTTTAAAATCATTATTTCCTCTTTTGCTTTCATTTTGCCACATAGATGGCTTGCTTTGACTAAAAGTATAAGTTGGAATCATTTGTAATCACATAAAACTTGCATTGGGACTAGAAGTTGGATAACAATCATTTAGCATGCTCTTCTCTCGTGCTTCAAAGCGACCTTGAGAATCAGAAAAAGGTTGTAGGACAAATTCATATCCCTTAAAAAGACTAAAGCCTTTAGGAGAGGACAATATCCCCCTCGGGACTCCTCTTAGTTTATTTTTCAAACACATCTCAAGATTGTAACAGGCCCATACATGCCCACATGCTACAAAGATAGGATAGTGTTGAAATTTACTTTCTTAGATTAAATCACTAGGGAAATTTAAAGGTTTTGTAACTGGCCCATACATAACCACATGATCACAATCTAGGATAGTTTCAAAGCTTTCTTAGATTAAATCACAATAGGGAGTTAAAGGAATAGTAAAGGACCCACATGCCCACATGCTAGTTTCCTAAAGACTTTTGAATTACGCAAGGTTGTACCAAATGCATTTAGTTAATTAAGTAATCAACACTTGTAAGGACCAAGCAAAGTCTACATGCAGCAAGGTGACACCTAATTCATTAAAACATTGGCACACTTTCACTCATTCACACACAAAAGTCACTTATCATTAGCATAGTTTTCATCTCGAAACTTGGAGGTCAAAGTAAGTGATGCAGACCCCCCAGACCCGTAGGTCGGAATCTGCACAGGATCTTTTCTTTTCGGCCCCTGAGAGCTTGTTTGGCTCTTTTATTTCCCTTTCGGGAAATCAACACCCACAACAAACCTTGAGGAAACTCCTCTTTTATTTCAGGATAATGGATTTCACGAATCCCGTGGTTGAGCGCCTTACCTCTTCGACCTCCGAAACCCGAAATAATAACACTTGACCTTTCCTATTGTCTATTTCAGTTTTCCTCCTTTCACGATTTCGGGAGTTGCGATGACGTGCAACTCTACTCTCGACTCCGGAGTACCGAAACCTGAATTGCCGATTTGCTGAAATACTAAATGTCCCAGAATTCCCTTTCTCTTCGTGTTTTTGGGGTTTCAAACACCGAATTGTGCTTTCACTATGCCCTCGAGCTCTCGAACCTCCTAACCCCAAAATGCCGAAAAACGTCTTCTGAAATCCTTTAGGATTTTCGCGTACCGGGTTCTCCTCTTTACTATATCTGTTCTCTCATCAACAGGACTTCCAGTATGCCGAATCCTGAAATGCCGAAACGCTAAGGTTCTACTTCCAAGGAGATCAACGGCTGTGGAGCTTCCCTCGATCCAACGGTTAGTGCAATTTCGCATACCGGGAGTTCGATACGTCAAGCTCGAACCCTATGTCCTCTCCACCTTCCAGTATTCGAACTTCCGAAATACCGAAATGCTACTTATCCTCCTCCGCTTTCGTGAACCTCGATAGGAAGTCTTCTGTCCTTCCACGTGTCGCCTTCTCTTTGTTTAGGGTTTTCGGGTATCAGGAGTTTGGAACTCTCGAACCACTTTATATCCTTGCAATCCCCGATTTCCCGAATTTCGATTTTCCAAAACACTTGTACTTGCTTCCCCTTACTTCCACACACGACTACCTCTTTTTCGTGCTTCGAGGGTTTGATCAGCCAAGGAATTGGCTTACACTTCAGGCTCTCAAACCCCAAAATGCCAAAATGATATGACATCCAATAAGTCAAGATCAACGACCCTTATCCACTTTGCAGCTCCTGTAGATCCTACGGTTCTCACTATTTCGCAGATTCTTCTCGGAGAATTCCGACCTTACAAACTTCTTCTCGGAGAATTCCAACCTTACAAACTTCTTCTTGGAAGATCTCTGGTTCTAAATTGACTCTGCGATCCTTCTCTTGAACACCTTGAAGGCACGAATCCTCCTGAGATTCTTTCCACAAACTTAAGCCTCCTATGAGATTTCTGCACGCACTCCTTGCGGCACTCTTCAAATACGTCTAAGTATTTGAATCCTTTGACTCTGTGCAACTCCTTGCGACATCAGTCTTCAACCCTCTCCTTGGTTGATAAGTTTTGAACCTCCAACCAGCCTGCACACACCTTGCACGGCTTCTGTGCCTGACTTGCACTTCTGTGGAAAATGAGAACAACGATATCCCTCCTGAGCTTTTCATAGGTAAACTCCTAATTCTGTCAACGCACTCCTTGTGGACGCTTCACTGCACTCCTTGCAGAAATTCTTACTCAAGAAGAGAAACAATTGGAACTCATTCCCTTACTCTCTCAGACTTCAAATACTTGACATGAAATCATACATACATAGCATAAAAACAAATGCACAACAGAAAGAGTAAAACAACCATAAGCATAACATTTAGCATGTATACACATAAAGCATTAGAACACCATGAGTATGAATCAAAGCTTCATATATTAATCTCAGAACTTCTGTACATGGATTCTTCTCTACTACTCTCTGTTTCTCCTCTATGTTAATGTGCTTAATCATACAATACCTTGATTGATTACAATGATACAAAGATGAGGGTGTCTATAGTCGTTTTCCCTCCAGCTCCTAAAACTGTCTAATCTAGAATTTAAATTTACCTACCTACATTAACTATGCATAAATGCCTCTACCTCTTACAGATGAGAGCGGATCGCTCAAGATCTGTTTACAATATGGAAGTACGCCCTCTTAACTATTTCGTTAATGTCTGCGCATCCAAACTTCCAAAAACATTTCAAACATTTTCAACATGTGCCAAAAATGTGATGGCGCTCATCCCTACTGTATTCCGCCTCCACGCTTGCTTGCTGCTGACGATGCTCCTGCATCATACTCCCTCAGTTGAAAAATTTTCATGGACTCCTGTTCATGAGTTCTTTCATGGTCTGTCCATGCTTCTGAATTTCTTCTTCATTCTCCCAGCTGGCATCTTCAACTGGATGTCCCTTCCATTTGACCAAGTATTCAAAATACTCTTTTCTCCTGGTCTTCTTGTTGACTCTCTTGTCAAGTATACTTTCCATCTATGGCTTTTCAGCTACAGGAACTTGTTTAGTCCACTGAATCTCTGTCTATCCACTATCTTCTTCATCTCTATAAGGGTACAAATCCGATATGTTGAATATCGATGAAATTCTGACCCCATCGGGTAATTCAATCTCATATGCATTTGCCCCAAATTTCCTTATGATTTTACATGGTCCAATATTTTTCATTTTCAGTTTGTTATATGTTCCCCTTGGGAACCTTTCCTTTCTTAGGTGTGCAAGAATTAGATCACCAACTTCAAACCGAAGTTCTCTCCTGTGTTGATCTACTCCGCGCTTGTACTCTTGGCTTGATTTGTGCAATCGCTCCTTCACTTGGCTGTGAATTTCTTTCATTACTTCTGCAAAATCTTCCGCACTAGCACTTCTAGTTTCATTATGTTCTGAATCTTTTAGTTCAGAAACTCCCCTTGGTTGTATCCCATAAACAATTTGAAATGGACTCTACCCTGTGCTTCTGTTGTGTGAATCATTGTAAGCAAATTCCACCTGTGGCAGAATGTGATCCCATTGACTGTGGTGTTTAGTCACTAGGCTTCTCAGTAAATCTCCCAAGCTCCTGTTCACAACTTCTATCTGCCCATCCATCTGTGGATGATAAGATGAGCTAAAAGACAAACTTGTCCCGAGCTTCTTCCATAAAGTCCTCTAGAAATGTCCTACGAACTTGGTGTCTTGATTTGAAACAATACTTCTTGGCAAGCCGTGAAGTCTGACAACTTCCTTGAAAAACAGGTTTGCAATGTGAGTTGCGTCGGTGGTTTTCTGACATGGTATAAAATGTTCCATTTTCGAAAATCTGTCTACCACCACAAAGATTGAATCAAACCCTCTTTGCGTTCTTGGCAGCCCCAATATAAAATGCATGCTCACTGCATCCCACAGCCTCTTAGGTATGGCTAATGGCTAATATAACCTTGTGTTTTGCCTTTTTCATTTCGTGTGCTGACAAATTCTACATCTGTCCAAAAATATTTTGACGTCTGCCCTCATTCCTGGCCAAAAATATGAGCCATTTAATTTTGAGAACGTTTTGTCATGACTAAAATGTCTGGCCAATCCCCCACTGTGTTTTTCTTTCAACAGATTCTCCCTCATGGAGCATTTTGGAATACATAACTGATTTCCCCTGAATAATAATCTGTGCTGGATCATATTCTCGATCCACTGGCTTCTGTCCCTGAGAATTGGATTCTCAAATGCCTCATACGCCTCTTTGAAATCTGGATCATCTCTGTACATGTCTTTGAGATTATCAAAACCTAAAGTTTTGACTCTAAATTCCTGCACCAACAAACATTTCTTGCTCAAAGCATCAACAACTTTGTTAGCAGTTCCAGAAATATGTTTAATTACAAAATTAAAATTCTGCATGTATTCAACCCATTTTGCATGTTTTTGGTTCAACTTATCCTGTTGAGTCACAAATTGTAAGGCATGATTATCACTGTACAAAACGAACTCTTTAGGAACCAAATAGTGCCTCCACTTCTTCAGTGCTTGTATGACCGCATAAAAATCTTTGTCATATGTGGAGTACTTAACCTTTGCCTCATTCAGTTTCTCACTGAAGTATGCGATTGGTCTGTCATCTTGACTCAGAACCGCCCTAATTGCAAATCCGCTTGCGTCACATTTGGCCTGAAATGTCTTACTGAAATCTGGCAACACCAGAATTGACTGTTCAGTAATCTTCCTCTTCAGTAAGTTGAAACTTTTCTCTGCTTCTTCTATCCAGTGAAAAGACTTATGTCTTTTCTTCATCGTGTCCATCATCGGTGCGCTAATTCCACTGAAATTTCTGATAAATTTTCTGTAGAAACTAGCCAATCCATGGAAACTTCTAACTTCAAATATACTCTTCGGCGATGGCCAATTATTAATCACCTCCACTTTATCTAGAGCCATTTTTAGCTTATTTGCAGAGATAACAAACCCCAAATAAATGAGCTCTGTCCTCATTAATGTTGATTTCTTCATATTTATCAACAACTTTTCTTGCTGTAATCTTTTCATCACTATAGCCAAATGCTTCAAGTGCTCTGCCTCTGTTCTATTGAAAATCAGTATATCGTCAAGATATACAATGCCAAACTTTCCTATAAACTCCTTCAAGACTTCGTTCATCAACCTCATGAAAGTACTAGGCGCATTTGTTAAGCCAAATGGCATAACAAGCCATTCATACAACCCTTCATTTGTCTTGAATGCTGTCTTCCATTCATCACCTTCTCTCATCCGAATTTGATGATAATCACTTTTCAAATCAATCTTTAAAATTTTTTTTGCTCCACTCAAGAAATCCATCAAATCATCCATCCTTGGCAATTGAAATCTATATCTAATGGTAATCTTGTTAATTTCCCTTGAGTCTGTACACATCCTCCAACCTCCATATTTCTTTGGGCTGAGCACTGTTGGAACAACACATGGACTCAAGCTTTCTCTAACCAACCACTTGTCCATTAAATCCCGGACCTGTCGCTTGACCTCTTCATTCTCCTGTGACGTCAACCTGTATGCTGCTTTGTTTGGTAGACTAGCTCTAGGTATAAGATCAATATGATGGCTTATACTCCTAATAAGTGGCAACGAACGAGGTAGTTTTTCCACTACTATGTCCGCAAACTCTTCTAGCAACTCCTGGATTTCCTCTGGTAAATCATCCACTCTTGTTATGGTTAACACAATTCTAGGCTTCCTAACCACAATGAATTGTGTATCTTCCTTCTTCTTAACCTCCTTAAGAAGTTCCTTCCCACTCATGAGAATTATAGTGTTGCTCACCTATTATTTCACGTCTTTATCCTTAATCGACAACAACATGCGAGTTCTTCCATTCTTTTCTAGGGTGTATGTGTTCTTTCTCCCATCATGAATCACATTCCTATTATATTGCCATGGTCTACCCAACAATAGATGACAAACATCCATGGGAATGACATCACATAATATTTCATCCTTATATCCTCCTATTTTAAATTCAACTAAACATTGTTTAGTGACATTTACCTGATGTCCTTTTTGTAGCCATGAAACTCTGTATGGGCTTGGATGTTCAATAGTTTCCAGCTCCATATTTTCTACCATCTCTGTAGAAACAAGATTGTCTGTGCTACCACTGTCCACGATGACTTTGCATACCCTATCTTTGGTCTTGCAAGCAGTCCGAAAAAGTTTGTTCCTTTGGACTGGATTTTCTACCTCCTTCTCTGGCGTTAAGAGAACTTTTCTCATCATCAATGACCTTCTGCCCTCAACATCTTCTGCCTCAACATTCCGTCCTTGAGCTTCGACAATGTGAGTTTCACCACCTTCTTTCTTCTTGTCTGGACATTCATAAGACTTATGTCCATTCTTTCCATAGGTAAATCATTTTATTTCGCCACCTCTGCCTCTTCCTCTTCCTCTGGTTCGAGGAAAAGTATTTCTATCAGCATACTGTCCTCTCTGTGAGCTTCCACCTCTCTCAGTTTGAGTTTGAGGTTTCTTCCACTCTTCTTTAGGTTTCTGATTTTTATCTTGGGCGATTATTTTGCCTTTGGTTTGGCTTCTGCCTCGGCCTCTCTGACCTTGTTTTCGACTCAGATTCTCTTCAACTTTCAGAGCCATCTGATAAGCATCTTCCACCGTTCGGATGGTCATCATGCTCATCTCATCCTGAATGTCATATCTCAGACCATTCATGTACCTGGAAACCTTTTCATCATCACTTTCTTGATGACCTGCCCTGATGTTTATCCTGTAGAACTCTTCAGTGTATTCTTTCACTGTCACCAATTTCTGTCTCAAATTTTGCATTCTCCGAAACAGAGTAATTTGATAATCCTTGGGTATGAATTTTGCCTTCATCTTCGCAACCATTCTATCCCAACTCTTGATTTTCTGCTTGCCTTTGCAGCGTCTGTCAGCCTGCAGTTCATCCCACCATAATGCTGCATGCCCTTTAAGTCTTGTGACAACATCTTTAACCTTCTTGTCTTCCTCAACATCCTCATAGTCATAATATTTATCTAGAGATCTAATCCAGTCTAGAAGCTCTTCAACATCCAGGTTTCCTTCATATACTGGAATGTCCATTTTTTCTCTAGCACCTATCCTTGCAAAATCCCTGAATAGGCGTTCTTCTGCTGCAACTTCTTCATTTCTAGCTTCATTTTCACTTTCAGATTCGCTGATGTCTCCAACATCAACTGTGCGCCTTTGTGCTGTCTCCATGGCATCAAGCCTGGCACGTAGTTCACGCATCTCTCTTTCCCTTGCCGGATCAAGTAATTGTCTGTCTCTTCTTCTTGGAATTTCCCTTTCCTCTGGTGGATCAGGTATTTGCCTATCTCTTCTTCTCGGTGGCATGGCTATAAAATTCCTCTTTTCCCTGCTACAAAAAGTAAATTTTTTTTTCTATGCTCTGATACCACAACTGATGCAGACCCCCCAGACCCGCAGGTTGGAATCCACACAGGATCTTTTCTTTTCGGCCCCTGAGAGCTCATTTGGATCTTTTATTTCCCTTTCGGGAAATCAAAACCCACAACAAACCTTGAGGAAACTCTTCTTTTATTTCAGGATACCGGATTTCATGATTTCGTGAATCCCGTGGTCGAGCACCTTACCTCTTCGACCTCCAAAACCCGAAATACTAACACTTGACCTTTCCTATTGTCTATTTCAGTTTCCCTCCTTTCACGATTTCGGGAGTTGTGATGATGTGCAACTCTACTCTCGAATCTGGAGTCTCAAAACTTGAATTGCCGATTTGCCGAAATACTAAATGTCCCAGCCTTCCCTTTCTCTTCGTGCTTTCAGGGTTTCAAACACCGAATTGCGCTTTCACTATGCCCTCGGGCTCTTGAACCTCCGAACCCCGAAATGATGAAAAACATCTTCTGAAATCCTTTCAGACTTTCACGTACTGGGTTCTCCTCTTTATTATATCTGTTTTCTCATCAACAGGGCTTCTGGTATGCTGAATCCTAAAATGCCGAAATGCTAAGGTTCCACTTCCAAGGAGATCAACGGCTGTGGAGCTTCCCTCGATCCAACGGTCGACGCAATTTCGCGTATCGGGAGTTCGATACGTCAAGCTCGAACCCTATGTCCTCTCCACCTTTTGGTCTCCAAACTTCTGAAATACTGAAATGCTACTTCTCCTCCTTCGCTTTCGCGAACCTCGATAGGAAGTATTCTGTCCTTCCACGTCTCACCTTCTCTTTATTTCAGGTTTTCGGGTATCGAGAGTTTGGAACTCTCGAACCACCTTATATCCTTGCAATCCCCGATTTCCCGAATTCTGATTTTTCGAAACACTTGTACTTGCTTCCCCTTACTTCCACACACGAATGCCTTTTTTTCACGCTTCAGGGGTTTGATCAGCCAAGGATTTGGCTTACACTTCGAGCTCTTGAACCCCAAAATGCCGAAATGATCTGACGTCCAATAAGTCAAGATCAGCAGCCCTTATCTGCCTTGCAGCTCCTGTAGATCCTATGGTTCTCTCTCTTTCTCATATTCTTCTCGGAGAATTCCGATCTTACAAACTTCTTCTCAGAGAATTTCGACCTTACAAACTTCTTCTTGGAAGATATATGGTTCTAAATTGACTCTGCGATCCTTCTCTTGAACACCTTGAAGGCATCAATCCTCCTGAGCTTCTTTCCACAAACTTAAGTCTCCTATGAGATTTCTGCACGCACTCCTTGCGACACTCTTCAAATATGTCTAATTATTTGAATCCTTTGACTTTGTGCAACTCCTTGCGACAAAAGTCTTCAACCCTCCCCTTGGTTGATAAGTTCTGAACCTCCAACCAGCCTGCGCACACCTTGCACGGCTTCTGTGCCTGACTTGCACTTCTACGGAAAATGAGAACAACGATATCCCTCCTGAGATTTTCAGAGGTAAACTCCGAATTCTATCAACACACTCCTTGCAGACGCTTCACTGCACTCTTGTAGGAATTCTTACTCAAGAAGAGAAACAATTGAAACTCATTCCCTTGCTCTCTCAGACTTCAAATACTTAACATGAAATCATACATACATAGCATAAAAGAAAATGCACAACAAAGAGAGTAAAACAACCATAAGCATAGCATTTAGCATGTATACACATAAAGCATTAGAACACCATGAGTCTGAATCAAAGCTTCATATATTAATCTCAGAACTTCTGTACATGGATTCTTCTCTGCTACTCTCTGTTTCCCCTCTATGCTAATGTGCTTAATCATACAATACCTTGATTGATTACAATGATACAAAGATGAAGGTGTCTATAGTCGTTTTCCCTCCAGCTCCTAAAACTATCTAATATAGAATTTAAATTTACCTACCTACATTAACTATGCATAAATGCCTCTACCTCTTACAGATGAGAGCGGATCGCTCAAGATCTGTTTACAATATGGAAGTACGCCCTCTTAACTATTTCGTTAATGTCTGTGCATCCAAACTTCCAAAAACATTTCAAACATTTTCAACATGTGCCAAAAATGTGATGGCGCTCATCCCTGCTGTTTTCCACCTCCACGCTTGCTTGATGCTGATGATGCTCCTGCATCAGTAAGTTTCCTCCAAAAGGGATTCTGAAACTCCCCACCCTTTTCTTGATGAAACTATCCACTCCCATTTAATTTCAACGATATTGGCTCACACCCCCAATCTCTCAAACAAACCACATCTAAAATGTTTCTAAAAACTCACTAAGTTTTCCTCCACAGGAGGTGCCAAAAGAATTTTTTTAGTCTAGGTAGGATTTCGGGGATAGGCATCCAAATAACTCCCCGTTATCTGGTTCTCACATTGTCAAAACAATAGAAGTTGTTAAATAGGGAACTGTAAATCCTCCAAGTCAAGTGTTCCTAACACCATAAGGCAGGGAGATACCCATGAAGGGTTCAAGGCTGAGGTCTGGTTGTTTTGTGTGTCCCCCCTTGAGGCACCCACCTCTTGGACGAGATCCAGCCCGTGACCCATTTCTTAGGCTGAAAATCTAAATGCCACACTTTGACCGAGGTACCTAGTGACCAAATTTTTGGATATCTACCCAGGTGGCAATTGTGGGCTGCAATTGCACCTTGATCGGATTTTGTGTGGCTATTGGGAAATATCGCCAGCTCTTTCGGGATATGCCCCCTTTACCCCTCATTATAACTGATTACTTCATCCTTCACTAGTTTCTCTTCCGGTGACTTCAGACCCCACTGTTGAGTACTATTGGAAGGTCCAGT
>JASDQU010373410.1:65016-77371 GCA_032191745.1 Picea mariana | reverse complement strand
TAGGAGCATGTTATTTGTGCACACTTTCATATAGTTGCTTCCCTTGTGACAGTTTATCTGTTGACCACCTTGGTGGGTGCTGAGGCATTCGAATGAAAATTTTATACTTGAAGATTTGTCTTATTCTTTATTGATTGCCCCTAGCACCTATAGTTTGGATTGCAACACTATTGCTTGATATTGGTAGAGTGCCTTGGCAAGCTTTCTAGTGACTATATGGTTTACTTTCATGAGATATTCATCTTTGTTATGGAGCACCCTAGGTTGTGTGGGCATTTCTAACATTATGATATCATATTGGGCATGGTGACTCATCACTTGGAGAGAGCGCTCCTCTCTTGGCACTTATTTCTATGTAATCTAGCCTTCCAACCGCTGCATTTGGGGATATTTCATGCATTTGTGCATTGATGGATGAGTGCCCTAGCTTATGTGGACCTTTCCAGCCTTATGTGCATTTGTGCATTTATTTGATAGCTTTTTCCCTTGAATTGATGGGAAGTTTGGCATTGTTTGAAGTGAATTATTCTTATCTTTCTGCTGCTGTTTTATACTCTAATTTACAGCAGTCCTAAACGATGAAAATTCTAGGGCTAAAATCCGGGAAACCTTCTAGGATGAAATTTTAGTTTTGCATTAATTGCCGGAGTGCATGAAATTTCCACGTGGAATCAGAACTTGTTGTGGTTGAGATCACTCTTGAGCAAGAGGGAGTTTGTATTTCAGTTGGAGTTTACTTGGGAAAGGTACATGAACTAGTTAATGTCATTGGGTTAGAAACCCTAGGTTGCTTGGGAGAAGCATTTGTGCCCTAGAAAGGTTTTTGTCTACTTCATATACTGCTGATTTTTTGTGCACTTGAGACTTTTCAGGATGTGTAAGGTGATTCTCGGTTTAAGAGAGTGTGACAGGTTGGATGGAGCTTCCAATTTTGTTTCATGGAAACTCTGGATTCAAATTATTATGGAGGAAGCCAATCTTTGAGAGCATGTTGAGAAGGAAATTCCACAACCTACCGATCCAGCATAGTTGGTCGCTCATTGAAAGATAGAAGGCAAGCTGAAGAGAACCATGAATGATTCTATGACATATCATATAAGAAGTCAAGTAAGAGCATGTTTGATGCTGCACATATCATATAAGAAGTCAAGTAAGAGCATGTTTGATGCTGCACATATCATATAAGAAGTCAAGTAAGAGCATGTTTGATGCTTTGGTTAAATTATTTTAGAATTCTTGTGCTTCTCAATAGATGCTCTTGCAAAACCATCTCTTACTGTTTGCATGAGCAAGACAGATACTATTGTGAGCTACTTGATCAGGATCAGTGAATTGAAGGATCAATTGGCCACCATTGGAACTAAGGTGGGGGATCATGAGATAGTGTCCATTGCCTTTAAGGGGCTTGCTCCTTCCTGGAACCCTTTTGTTAAGGGTATTTTTGCTTGAGAGAACATACCAAATTTCCCAAAGCTTTGGGTTGATCTTGTGCGGGAAGAAATCAGATTGCAATCTTGTTCGTAGCAACAAGGGGAAGTAGATGTGATCGGTCTTGTCGAGAAGATGAAGAAGAATAGCAAGAAAGGCTTCCAAAAGAAGGACGGGAGAGATATAGAAAAAGAAGGACCTGAGTAAGATTATGTGCTTTCAATGTCACGAGATGGGACATTACACAAGACCATGTCCATTGAAGAAGAAGGGAAAAGGTGTGAATCAGGTTGCAGTTGGGATTGTAGCAAGTGTAGAGGAGATGTCCTCTCAATTTGAGACTGCTTTTTCCATGATTTCTTGTTTATCTTCTAACATTGTTTCTAGTGTTGGTTGGTATGTGGACAATGGAGCTTCAAGACACATGACACATGACAGCCTACAAGTCTATTTAGTAAGAGGGAGGCATGATTGTGGAGCTTGGTGATGATGCCATGTACCTTGTGCGAGGATTGGCTCCACTTCGTTATGGATGTCTTCAGGCGATGTTCTTGAGTTGAGTAATATTTTATTTGTTCCAAGTTTGAGGAAAAACCTCCTTCCAGTTTCTTGCATGACAGATATATATTGGAGAGTTGCTTTTGAGGGACAACAATGCACCACCAATGATTGTAGTGTAGCTAGTCCAAGGACTTTGGCTAGAGGAGTGAGAGAGGTAGTCCGAAACAAGAATACCTAACCCTTATCTCCAAACTTATCGACCAGGAAACTCTAAACCTCATCAATATCTGCCTCTCTTCTACTTTCTTCACCTTTAAGGGCGTTTTCTATGAACAAACCGAAGGCATTGCCATGGGGTCTTCCCTTTCCCCAGTGGTAGCTAATATATTTATGGAACACTTTGAATCCCTAGCCTTATGCAGCTTTCATCTCAAACCCAAGTGTTGGTATCGTTTTGTAGATGACACCTTCGTCATCTGGCTTCATGGACATGCCAACTTGGTCTCTTTCTTCAATCATATGAATAGCCTTTCTCCCCACATCCAATTCACTATGTAAACTCTAAAAGAAAACGCCCTTCCCTTCCTAGATGTTCTCATATCTCATCTTCCTGATCATTTCCTCTCCCACCAAGTCTACAAGAAGAAAACTCATGCTGACAGATATCTTAACGCCAATTCCCACTATCACCTAGCCCAAAAATCCATTGTGCTAAAAACCCTGATTACTCGTGCCATCCGCATTTCCACCCCTCAATTCCTCACGAAGGAAAAGGCCCACTTAACCAAATCCCTCTTATCCAATGACTACACTCTCTCCCAAATTAACCAAGCCTTCTGCTCAACCAACAAACCTAAACCAAAAACCTCCTCTACCTCCCCTCCTCGTGTGCTCCTCTCTCTTCCCTACATCCAAGGCACCACCGATCGCATTGCCAAACTCTTGGCCAAGAAAAACATCAAAATTGTGTTTAAGCCCTACAAAACCCTCAAACAACTTTTCAGAACAGCGAAAGATAAACACGACCCGATGCTTGGCCCAAGGGTTTACCAAATTCCTTACTCTTGTGGTAAATCCTACATTGGCCAAACTGGTAGAACCTTTAAAGCCATGCCTAAAGAACATATAGTTGATACCACCGATAATTGAATCTCAAAATCAGCGATCATTGAACACTCATTTAAATCAAAACATTTTATATGCTTTAACCAATCTAAAATCCTAGCCCCAACTCCTCATTACTCCTCCCGTCTCATTAGGGAAGCCCTTGAAATCGAAAAACATATTTATAACTTTAATCGAGAAGATGGCTACAAACTTAGTCAGTCTTGGAAACTAACCATCCATCACTTAAACCATTAGGACCTCTGGCGCAAGGTTTCCTTCACCCTCTCCCTCCCTCCTGTCTAACCAAAGTTGGTCTGATTCTCTTACCCTCTACGTTCCCACTCCCTCTTTCAACTTTATAATTATTTATCCTTAAAAAAAAGTTTCTCCATTCTGATATCCCCTTAATTCATTCCTTTATCACCTTCATTACTTCTCTCCCTTATCTTCACATTTTTTTACCTTTCGCTATTCTTTTATTTTTCCTCCTTTTTATTAATTTCTCCCTACTTAATTATCATACTTTCAATCGTCCCCCTCAATTTAACATCACTCTATCGTCTAATCTCTTTGCTTCCTCCTTTCCTTTATCATATCACCTCACTACCCTAATCTAACACAAAAAAAAATCACTTTATTATTCTCCTAACTCTCTACTTTAACCTCGCCCATTTATCATCAACTTAAAATTTCTTCGATTAATTTACCACCTAATCTCATCTTTATCCTAATTTTTCCTCTCCCCTCGAATCCTTCCTCCTCTAATTACCTTTCTCTCCTTCTTCATTATTTCTCACCTTTCTTCATTCTATCTTTCTTTGTAATTAATATCTCTCTCCTTAATCAGTTTACCATCAATCTTCCCCCTTCCTTTTAGCATCGTCCTTTCCCCTAATCTCTCTACTCTTTACCTTCCTGGATTTTATCACCATTCTTCCATAAATTAACAGATTGGTTTATTATTTTTAATCTCCTCCCTTTATTAATTACTTAAATATTTAAGATTAATTTACCACTTTACCTTATCTCATCCGTGCTATATCTTCCTATCTCTAAGCATTTCCCTAGTCTAATTTTATTTTTTCCCTAATCTAATAATATTTTTTAATTTCCCCACACTAATTATTAATTTCTAACATTCGTCCCTACTAAATTTATTATTTATTGTTATAAATAATAGGTGTGCTCGTTTCACCGTAGGCAATATAGCAATATTGTCACCCAACCATAGGCATAAAGGCCACCCCCGAGCACCTTAACCTTGACAAATAGAATAATTCTGGAAACAAACCCTAGAACCAATAGCCAACCAAGGTAGCGTACCTCTCTCCAAAGCTAGCGTACCAAGCCGAAATTCCAAACCATAACCAAAGACCAAGTCACCTTTGTAGCAGTTGCAACTCTCCTCCAATCATGTGCACCACTTGTCCTTATGCAGTTGTGAAAGTAAGTGTGACAAATGAGCTCTAGCACCCTCTTGTTTATAGTCCTCCAAGTGACCTAACTAGGCTGATTTCTACTTCTGGAGGATAATAATTTAATATAAATTATCATCTTGGGCCGACTTGTCTTCTAAGGTTATTTCCCAACCTTATAGGGTTTCTCTTGTTTCCCAAAATATTCTAGACTCGTCAAAGGTTACACATAGAGGTTAATACCTCCCACAGCTATCGTAATATCAACACTCCCTCCTAGCTAGGGAGGTATTAAAGGCAATGGTCTTGAGCACAAACAGACCATTCAACTGGTAGCATCATCATAGCCACACAGGCTATCTCATGATCAAATCACAAACACCATCAACACTATCCAATTAGATAGTCTCCATGGAAATCAGAACAATTCCATCCAATAGAACACAACTGTGTCTATACATAGTAGTATACAACTACTATCTAGTGGTACACAACCACTCCTAGTAGCACACGGCTACTAACCAGTGACACATAGTCACTACCAGTGGATCACATCCACCACAGTAGCATACAACTACTATCTAGAGACATACAATCTCCACAACAATCATATCATATAATATCAACAATGTCATGATACGAACTAAGTCATCTAGGCGACTCTTCCACCCACATCTGTGAGATCTGGAAGAGCATCTACCCTCGAAAAATTAAACATCAACCATGGGTTGTCTGGACTATTCTTCTCAAGCATAGAAGAATAATTGTCCCTGATTTTTGAACCTGGACCTTTCAACCTAACTGAGCCATTCTTTCGGCACTAATCACAGTGTAACCTGGACAGAATGAGTCTACCCTAGGGAATGATTGTCCCTGATTGCTGAACCTAGACCATTCAACCTAACTGGGCCATTCTTCTGACACTAATCACAATGCAACCTGGAGAGAATGAGTCTGTCATAGGGAATGACTATCCGGACCATTTCCTACGGAAATAACTGTCCTGCACCAACCTCCTACATCGGACCACTCTTCGAAACTGCTCACAACTGTGGACTTCGAAAGAATGACTACCCGAAGAGGCGGACCATTCTACTTGACCACTTCTCAGAGTGACTGCCAAGGAGAATGATTGTCCTAGACCATTCCCCCACAATGGCCACAAGGGCATTCGTTGTCTATGGTACATCAATAATCTGTCAGACGATCACTATCTGTTCTGGACCATTTTCTGAACTGGAAAATGATTGTCCATCAGAAATCTTGGACCACTTTCCAAACTAGAAAGTGACTGCCCAACATGGAACATTTTCCAAACTAGAAAATGACTATCCATCAAGAATCTTGGACCACTTTCCGGACTGGAAAGTGACTACCCAACTTGGACCATTTTCCAAACTGGAAAATGAATGTCCATATATCAATAACATATCAGTGCTCCCTCCCAACCTGGGGAGTAATCACTTCCCTTTCCAATAAGGAAGTCATCTCCACTAGTCCAACTTGTCCTGTAAGTACGCAAACTTTTCATTTTGGACAGAGGCTTTACCAAAATATCTATTATCTGCTCATCAGTGGAGATATACTAGAGAACCACTTCTCCCTCTGGACTTTATCACGGAGAAAATATTACTTGATCTCAATATGCTTCACCTTGTCATGGAACACCTAGTTCTTTGAGAGCTTCACACAGCTCTGGTTATCACAATATATCACGGTCGAATCCAACACCTGATCAAATAGTCCAAAAACTAGCTTACGGAGCCACATTGCTTCCGTACAAGCATCACAAGCTGCAATATACTTTTCTTTTGTAGTGCTGAGTGCAACAGACTTTTGTTTCCTGCTAGCCCATGATATCGTGGCAAAGCTCAAACTAAAACATATCCAAGAAGCACTTCTTCTATTATCTGCACTCCCTACCCAATCTGAATCGATAAATCCATGCAGTTGTATATCATAACTCAAAGTCCCACGAAGAGATTTCAAGGCATGCTTTGCAATTATTCAATTCCCATGGCTAGGTTCCACCTGGAACTATTTTCATAGCAAAGCAAATATCCGGCTGAGTATTCTCCAAATACATCAATGAGCCATTCAATTACCGGTACAAGGACGGGTCTACTGGATCAGAGTCTCTCAACTTCTTTAGATCTGTCATCATGGGAGTTTTCCATGGATTTGCAATCCATCATTCTGGACTTTTGAAGAACCATTTCGATGCACTTCCTCTGTCATAGGAAGTTTTCACAACGCTTTCGTTGTACATGAGAGGCTCTGCACCAAATTGCTTGAATCCATACAAGGTCTTCTTCTATCTGCATACATGGGTCTCTTTCTGGTATACCTCCAAACCTTGAGGTTGCTCTACATATGCTTCTTCTTCAATTACTATGTTAAGAAGAACAGTCTTTACATCCCTCTGATGTAAACTCCAACCCATGGATACTACAAGAGATATAGTGGCTCAGCTAGAGGTCTATCTGGTTACTAGAACAAGCTATCATCATAGTCTTCTCCCTCCTTCAGGGAGAACCCTCTGGTTCTGAAACTTGCCTTGTACCTATCAATGCTTCCATTCATAATTTCTCCCATACATTGTTCTTCATCACAGCTTCCTTCCATTCCTTATGTTTGACTACTTCTAGTGGGTTCAAACCATGTTGGTAGTCTTATGATTCTCAGTATAATAATCGGTTCAATTGGTTGTTCTAAATTTTCTTTCTTTCTTGGAATCTTCATGTTCTTCCTCATGTTTCTTTTCAATGTTGGAGTCCATGGAATCTTCTATAAAATCTATGCCCTTCCTTTCTGAAGGTTCCAACTTCTTTTCGTCATAGGAACATAAATGTAGATGGACAACCAAAGATATTCAGGGCTTCTTTTCGAAGAAGACTTCTTCTAGAGTCAAACTGAACACGTGTTGCTTATCATGGCTACTACTTCTAATGAAGAATATGGACAGATACTTCATAATCTTCATGGGTTCTTTAATGGATTGCATCATTAGGGATTAGCTCCCTCCTAATCCTGGCTTCATGCCTGAATGAACAATA
The DNA here is from genome assembly GCA_032191745.1 of Picea mariana. NCBI lineage: Eukaryota > Viridiplantae > Streptophyta > Pinopsida > Pinales > Pinaceae > Picea > Picea mariana. The sequence goes on along the minus strand of JASDQU010373410.1, from coordinate 69,864 downwards.
TGCATACGCTTCATTTGGAATTCTGCAATCAGCTCCCTCTATCTGAGAGAGTCCATGCTTTCGTCTGCATCCTTATTGATTTCTACAAAGTGTCACAAGTCTATTCTAGTTTCCTCTTGATTATTGACTTCTTTCTGGTTTGACTCCTTCCAGGTCTCTTCAAGTTTGATTCTAATTGCGGCCCATCTGAAAATTGTTACTTATGTAATAGCTTCCACAGGAATTGTCACCAAAGGTTGTCAACGTACTTCATCCTTTTCAGATACATTGCTTGACTAGTAGTCATTGTAATGGCAATCCTTATCTTGTTATTCTCCCATAGGTATCTGACCATCTTATCTTCTAAGAAATAGATTCAAATGATATGTACAGGAATTATGTAAACATGGTATGCGCAAGGACTATGTTACAGAAGAATATTGTTATCTTGACTAGTAAAAAAAGTCAACTTCATCCTGCTTGATTTTCTTTGAGGGTTCCTATTTCTTTGGCAACTGTTGCTTCATGTGTTTCCTTCCTTTTCTTTAACTCAGGACACTGGTTCCTATAGTGACCATATTTTCGACAGTTGAAGCATTGTATTTTTGACATATTCTTTTCTTGATTTGGTTTCTTCCTTTAGCCAAACTTCTTCTTATTCCTAAATTTCTTGAACTTTGTTGTGTAGGCTTGATCATCATCTTTCTTTCGAGATTTCTCTTTTGTGCTAATCCTTGATTCTTCTTGTGCACAACAAGTCCAAAGTTCTTCAAATGTGGGATACTTCGTTCTTGTGTTCATGCTTGCGGAAAATGCATCCCATGTCCTGGGAAGGCCATTAAGTACTATATTTACTAGTTTCTTTTCTGAAATAATTTCCTCAATATCTTGTAGTTGATCTCTTAACTGAGAGATTCTTACAAAGTATGATGTTATACTGTCATCATCATCATTTTCGTGTCACAGAGCTCATTCTTCAGACTCCTTGTCCAACATTTTTGACTGAGAAGAGGTTAGTTAGGGCATCGTACATCTTCTTAGGTGAGTCAAGATGAGAAATGTAGGGTATCAAATGGTCCTTTACAGAGTCCACTATGATGCTTGTTTTCCCCTAGCCTAGGGATAACTAAGGAGACTATGTCTCGAGGCCCACAGGTCGTAGACATGGAGTACCGAGAGCCATATTGACTTGAGCCTGGCCCTGGAGGGCCCATCTTTATTCTTCAACGCCTCCACCTTATCAGCAGCAACAGCATCTATCCCACCGGCCTGGTCCTTCAGTAGCAGTGGGTCTTGTTCCATGAGGTAATGAGTCTAGGTATCATGGTATGTGTCACTCTGATTCTCAAAACATTTGAATATGTGCATTTAACTCTTTTTACTTTTGACGTGTGCTTGGACCTTATGCCTTTCCACTTGTCCACACCTAGGGGGAATGACAGGATGCCCTAGCAAGTTGGTTCCCATAGGGTTTGAGTTGCCACTCGGTGGGTTCATGAAAGGTCATCGTCCATTCCCACCATACTTATCACTTTTCATCTTTTTCCCTCTCATCCATCCCCTACATTGGTTCGAACATTGAGTTTGCCAAGCTAGCAAAGGGTTGTACCTTACCTTGTGGGAAGAAAGAGCTAAAGGCCCAGAGGATAAAAGTAGCTGGCAAAAGATAAAGCCAGAAGAACAAAACCTTCAGATGCTTCGCCCAAGGATCCCCAATAAAGCAATAAAAGGATTCTCAACAAGAAACAGAGGGACCCATAAAATAATAAAATCAAGACCTAGTTGGAGGATAGGGGGTCTCATCACGAGCTAACCTATTAGGTCCATGGGCATGTAGCGGTATGACACTACCATTCAGTTGGTCACCACGCCAGGGTAGTGGCTCTTGGTGGCATAGCCAAGAGAAAGGGGGTCTCATCATCAGCCATCCTTCTCATCTCCGTGAAATGCTTATGGGTAACATTCTCACCACTAGTCACCACGCCAGGGCAATGTCCCCTAACTAGTCTCTTGAAAGAAAAGGCAATAAGATAAAAAGATAAAAGGCATTGAATGGGCTTGGAAACATTTGCATACATGACAAGGTGCAACTCACCCTCTTCAAAGGCACCCACAGGTAAGCCATACATTCCCCTGCCATCACTACACCCATTGCTCAAACATCCCTCACCATATCATCCACTTACATGACCTAGATTTTTCTTCACCTAGAAACATCCCACATCCAATGAGAATTACCCCAATAGGACCTCTTGACGTCCTCTCCAAACCTGGCTTGTAGAATAGCATAACGTCTTTGAGCACTTGTCTGGGAAAGGGGGGTTTTATGCACATGTTTAGATAACTTGATTATTAGATGTGATTGACATTGCTATGATCCCAGTGACTTATGAGCCCATGGAGGGTGTACTTGTTGTTGTTGCAGGGCCATACCTGACGAACAAGTACACATGGGGAGATGATTAGTTCAGACCTCCATAGGGCTAAAATCCCACCAGATGGATGTTGAGACCCCAGCCAGGGGCAAAGACAGGTCAAAGGCTTGCACCAGAGAGAGAGGAGGACGTTCCACCAGAGACAGCCTGGCAGGCCTAGACCCAGGGGACTCTTGCCCTCCTACTATGATGTCGGCCTTGAAAGGCCCATGACGTCACCTTTGTGACCCTTGACATCACCAGCGTTTGATGGACACCTTGGAAGCAGTTATGTGCCAAGTGGCACGTGTGGCTTGATCCAGAGGCCTTGGGAGGCCTAACGTTTTGCTCCTAGAGGCCAACGTTTCACTAGAGAGGCCTAACGTCACCCTAAAGGGGCATGACGTCACCTATTCTACTTGATTTAGGGTTTAAATTGTCATTTTTATGTAAAAACTGGATATTACAGGTAAACTGGCCATGTCGACCTTTTTGACCTAATTCTAGTCATTGTAACTGTATAAATAAGGGATTTCCCCTTGAATTATTTCATCATCTTTCACTCACACTTAAGTGAGGTCTGAAATTTGCACCCTAATTGGGGTTACTTGGCTGAAATTTAGTGCGCACTTCTTGAAGGAGGCTATTTTTGGAATATTTTGGCATTTTTCTTGCTGGAAATGTTCAACTAGGATATTTGCTAGATGATTCTTCGTGAATGTAAGTAAATTTTCTGAAATTCTTCTTCATTGAATGGTTATGGTTGTATTTATCTTGCATTTATTTTAAGATTATGAAATTGCTGGCTTAAAACCCTAGGAGGTTAAAGCACATGTTATTGTTCTTGCCTTAATAACTTTCACCTACTAGATTATGCTAGAAAATCGATTTTCTTGAAGCTTTTTTGCTAAGGGCTTGTTATCGCGCAGTTTGTAGTTAAGGTAAAAGACAGATGAAAGGAGGGCAAACTGACGTAACTGAGACTATCCCACCATTGTCACCTCAATGGGATAGCTCTTTCTGTTTAGGGAGGTAAGGCCCAAGGGAGACATCCCCGGTGACCTGGGGTTTTGAGAAGGCAAAGGCTTATGGCTTAAGTAATATTATTCCCCCTCACAAGTCACCACCAATCAGAAAGTTCGGCTTAATAGCCAATAAAGATAAAAGATAACCAGAAATAGTAACCAAGAAGTGTACCTGCTCGAGACAAAGCAACAAAGAAACTATGCATATGCAAGATCACTTGCTTGGTTAGTACTTCATGATATAAAGCAATTGATAAGCAATATTATTGATGAAGCAAATCAAAGTTGTACAATGGCAATGATTACAATATATCACTTCATAATAAATGCTAATGGCAATCAATGTAGCAATATCAACATTAAGAAACATCACCTTAGCTAATCATTCAATTGCTTGTAAAGATATAAATGTTGCAATGGTGTAGGTATAGCATAAATAAATAATGGCAGCAGTAGGGTTAGTAGATGTTAGTCTATGCTAGGGTTAGAAGGTTAGGTAGTTGTTCAAAGTATTTGGTTGTTTGAAGTTGTGACCAAGGTACTCAAACAGTGGAGGTCTTAGATCAGTGCTTTATTAGGGCAAATGGAGTCAAAAAGGGCTACAAATGTTGAAGGGCCGAAATGATAATAACAGGGCTAGAGACAAGAGGTTTTGATGTTGAAGTGTTGCTATAGCAAGGCTTCAACAAGTCAAACCCTAGGGAAGACGGCTCACTATGGTCTAGATGACCTAGGCCCTAGTGCATCTCCCTCCTTCTCTAGCTCAAAAAACAAATTTAAACGGCTAGCTTGAGCAAGAAAAGATATGGCTGAAGACAAGAGGGTTAAATGTTGAGGTATTGCTAAAGCAAGGCCTCAACAATGAAACCCTAGGGGAGAAAGGCTCACTAAGGTGTAGAAACCCTAGGCCTTAGTGCTTTCTCCTCCTTCTTCATCTCATTGACAAGAACAAAACGGTTAGCTTGAGTGATAGATGTTATGGCTAAGGACAAGAGAGTTTGATGATGAATTGTTGCTATGGCAAGGCTTCATCAATCAAACCCTAGGGCTAACGACTCACTAAGGTGTAGAAACCCTAGGCCTTAGTGCGTTTTCTCCTTCCTTAACTCAACAACAAGTAAAAAATGGCTAGGCTAGAAGAATAGGACTAGAGTGTTGCTATGGCAAGGCTCTATCTAACTTCGGCAAAATCAAATGGCTCTTTAACTTGGTAGGAACATGAGACAAGGACCTTAGCATGTGCTTGTCACCTAGGGTTTTAATTCAGCAAATTATAATAAGAAATGCAAGTAAATAGTACTGTTATCCCCGATATCTAGGGATAACTAGGAGATCATGTCTCGAGGCCCACATGGTCCTAGACATGGAGTACCGAGAGCAGGAGCTACCTGAGCATGGTCCTGGACGACCCTTCTTCTTTTTCTCAGCCA
>JASDQU010373409.1:17847-74834 GCA_032191745.1 Picea mariana | reverse complement strand
AAATGAATGTATAATGATGTTTATTTATACCATTTATGTCACTTCCTTTTAACATTAGGGCCGACCCGACACTTTCTTATTTTGTAATTCTTTTCTTTAATTGTCTTCAGGGCCTACATGTACAATTCACTTTGTCATCTTCAAAAATTCATTTCTCCTCAACCATGAGGATCCAAGTGATGTGCCACATACCACCGGAAAGAGCATGATGTATACTATCCATCCATGGGTGTTGTATCTACATGTGCATTTTCCTTCATGTCCAAATAACTTCATCAATCTTGTGGTCCAAAACCCATGATTAGGGTTGACATCAATGACAACAACCAATCTTCCAACAAGTGCAACCTAGTCAAAAGACATTAAAAGAAGAGAAAATAAAAGGCTAGGTATGGTGAATTGAAGGTTTTGAATAGATTCCATTCAAATTTATATATCAATAAATGTTATGATCCTTTCTAATCCATCACGATAGGAAAATCATCTAGGATTTTATTATAGGTCATTCCAAATCCTTTATGAGTAAATGATGGTTATTTTGATCAAATATAATTACAATGATGATGAAATTAGAGAGGGAAATGGTTCACAAATTTTCCAAGAGGAGGTTCCTCTGGTTCAATCTCTTCTTGAAAAATTATACATTCCTCAAACAATACATGAGAATTTATTGCATTTCTTGCATTTCATTTTCATACATGAGCATTTATGAGTCCAACACCCTTACATAAACTTGGAAATGCACCACAACACTCCTAAACACATTCAAGTGCCATGGCGAAAATGACCTAGAATTCTTTGAAGGAAAGATATCTGACCAAACTATTCATTGTCAATTATACAAAATTATTAAATAATATTTTGAATAAAAAACTAATGAAATAAAATGTCAATTGATTCTATATTTATTAAAATCTAGGATTTGAATTATAATCAGGAAACTTTTAGTCATACAAATGATTAAAAGTTTAGAAATAAGTAATCATATTGTTAAAAGCGTTTCTTTTTAGACAATTGGTATGAAAAAACATTTGAAATATTGTGATGCAACCTATTGAAACAACAATATATCTTTAAGAAGATTGTTTTGATTTCTTGGGAATCGACAGTTCTCGTTTTATAGGGAGTCGTTGTCCAAGTCTCCTCAAAACCCTGATTTCTGAAGCCCCGAAAACCCGTTTTAAACATGCTTAATTGCAAGCTAAAAGTTTTTAACTATTAATAAGTCCCATCACAATTTCGCGATTCGAAATTCCTTGCGTCAAAGGGTTATCGAATTTTCGACCCTCGAGATCCCAATTCCCAAATTCGCTAAGTTTTGAAGATTATTTCCTAATCACTATTAATTTAAGGTTTTAAATAGATGACTATCACTGGAGCTAATCACATCGTGAGTTCGTGATTTGGGCTTTACTTATGCCATGACTTCCGGGGATATGACACTCGTAATCTCGATACCCGAGGTCACAAAATCCATTTATTAATCTTGATCAATTAAAAACCAAAGGTAATTAATGTCAATTCGCCAAATCGCAATTTCACGATTTCTGGGGTTCATGGTCCAAAACTAAGGGCGGAAACATCCGAAGTTGTGAACACCGAAAAAGCGATTAATAACTAAAAGCACTTAATAAATGGACTAAACTGGATTGGCTAGTGCATTAATCAACTGTTAAGCCTGTATAGCCTACAGAAAAATCTTTAAACGTCTCTACATTTTTCCCGAGTCACGTCATCAAAACATTTATGGCATTTATAAGAAGGTTGTGAGAAGTGATTGATACTAAGATCCGGTTTTATCTCTAAATATTTCCATTTAATGATTTGAACGTTTTGTCAGCAAGGACTCGCATAATACTTAAGTGCTCAAAACAAAAGGATTATCGTCGTTCTTTTGAAATTCTTTCTAGTTTTATGCAGAGCCATTTTTACTAAGGTAACCCCTGTTTGTGTTTCCTCTTTCTGTGATAGGAGGCCGAATTACAGGGTTTTATATTATGTCTCTGAGGAAAATGCCTAAGACTACAAGACTATTGGTGAGAGTTTGGGTCAAGGTTCAGATATTATTTCTGATACCTCGCTTAGGAGTATCAATATTGTCAAAACATGGACACACATCTCCAACATTTTGCAACGTGAGCTGATCAATTGCTCGGATGATTCTAGCGATAATGAGAAAGAGGACATATCCACCAAATATAAAATTTTCACTCAGTCAAAGATACACAAGATTGCAGCAAGGTTTCCTCTCCTTCTATATTGCGATATGATAAAATGGGCACTGGACCATGCAGACATCCCGACTAGAAAAATTATCAATGAGAAGAAGGTGGCGATTGAGACTTTCAGGCCAGAGAATATACGGGAAATGTACAAATTGTCTCCCACGCCAAAATTCACCCACAACATCGAATTCTTAGAAGTCCTCAAAAATAAAGAATGCGAGCAATATGGGAAAAGCTTATCCGACCTTATTAAAGATTGGTATTCGCACCCCGCAAAATTCAGGGTCGACTCTAATGGAATCTATTCGATCTCATCGTTGAAGCCCCAATTCATGTATATAGCGATGATGTTTTGTAGACTGTATGGGAAGGATGACACCGCTCACTTCTTTCTCCCATGGGTGCTTCTTATTCATATAGTGGTTGAGGGTTTCACCTTCGATTGGGCCAAATTGTTGTCTGATAGTCTGGCCAGCTGGATTACAGAATATCGAGAGAAAAAGGCAAGTGAGAAAGCGTCCTCATTTTTTATGTCGGCTTACATCATGGATGTTGTGTGCTTGTTGATGCCTTTCTCATTAATGAGCTGGATTTGGACTCGAAACAACGAACAACATATTCATGAATACCATTCGAAGCTCTGGGAAGATAAAGCCAAGGAGTTTGTCTATGAGATTTTCAATTGGGTAGTAGTTCCCATGCATATTTCCATCTTCAGCAACCCGCCCCCCAAGATTTCGGATAAATCCACAGAAGATTTAAGCCATGTAGCAGACTGGTATATAGAAAGGGAGTTTTCATATATTAGGGTTTTTGGTTTCTCTGTTCCACCATATTCCCTACCTCTATTTTTACCAGATAAGCTGGTGTGTCGCAAGATTTCCAGGCAAATGGTACTCGGCAGGATAAGAAAGGAGCTCAAGGGAGTTCAGAAGAAGGTATGGCCACCTTTCCCCATACACATTGACACCTATTATTTATTAGATTTCGGCCATGCTAAAGCAGAGGCCGCAACCCTGAGTGAGATGAAACTAGTGGGCATCAATTTTAAGAAGCATGACCCATATAATATTGTGGGCAACCACATGGCAAGCTATGGCCTGAAAATATACGAGCACAAATTTTCCCCCCATGACGAAGTTTTTCGAGGGGTAAAAACTTATTCAGAGGTTTTAAACCATGTTCAATCTCTCCAGTCCGGAGACATGTTCAATTTTTATAAATTCCAGGAACACCAGAGGAGTGTGATCCCCATAGTATTGCAAGGTAAAGTCTCAAAACCCCTAGGGTCTCAACAAACAAAAGCCGAGGGTCCGACAGGCACAAGCCCGGATGAACAAGAAGCTCAGGGTAACACAGAGGAAACTAAGGTCCTCAACCAAGATTCCAAAGGCCCAAGCCATGAAGAAAGATCCCCAGGGATGGATAATCCGGAGAGAGAGACCGAGGTTAGAGATGAGGTGCCCACAAAGTAGGTGGAAGGCCCATTGTTGCTCACACTGAATAAATCAGATATTGATGTTGGTAATAAGAGGATACACTCAGAAATTGGTAGCCCCATCCCGTCTGTCACACCCCTAAAGTCTACCAAAGGGGACCTTGATACTGGAACAATATCCATAGAAGATATAACACTTATCATCGCCGAAGAGTTTCCCCCTAGCGAGTTTATCTTTAGTAAGAAAAGAAAGGTTGTAGTGAAAGGAGAAACGCATCACCAGGTAGGTATAGGGGCCAAAATATTCAAAATAATGACAGACAACAAAGCATTAGAAGAAGAAGAGTTTGTTGATGAGATAGCGGGAATGTTGGGGGCCTACGCCACGACCAATCAATACTCAATTGGAACCCTCAGGAGCCGATTGAAACACAAGGACCGATTGATTAGCGAATTACAGGGTCATATAACAGAATCAAATATGAATGTCCGAAATGAGGCATATAAAGAGATTGAGCAAGCTAGAGATGTCGACCAACAGGAAATCGAGTAACTCAAGCCTAATCTTGAGAAAATGCATCAGCTGGCCAAAGTGAGCCAAATGCAGGTTGAGCGACAGGAGGAAATGATAAATCAGCTACAGACTGAGTTGAACCTCATCGAAATCCAAGTCATAGACATGACGATATTCCAAACCCAAGCCTCGGAAATATGAAGGAGAATAGAATAAGCTCAGCAGAGTTTGCTTGCCAAAATAGAAATCATCCAGGATCATGTTCAGTTAGTAGATCAAGCCCTGGAAAGAGAAAGGGAATCCCAGGCAGCCTGAATTGCATTCTAGGAAGTGGTTATATCCGCAACGAAAGAAGAGATAGCCATCACTTCCAGATTGTCCATAAAAGAACAAACCAGGGGAGATATATTGTTAACGGCCTAAGAACATAATATATCAGAAAACATGAAAAGGGCAAAATAGGTGAGGGATTCATGTGAAGAAATATTTGGTTTAATAAACAAAAATTTGTTAGAGCTCGATAGAGAAGCTAGCACTGGAACGTTGGGAAAAATAAACATAGCCAAGCACCTATTAGATATCAAGGAAAGTATGGAAAGGGATCAAGCCAAGATATGTCAAGTAAGCCAAGTCGACATCGCTCAAATTCACAAATGGCTAATAAATCTGAATTTACAATTACTATCTATCATGATAGAAGATAAACAGGTGGGAGGGAAGGTCCCACAAATGGACAAGAAGCATTACTTATTTGAGAAAAATGACCAAACCGAGCCCTCCAAGTCAATCACCCAGCTCGTAGACAGATGTCTTAAAGGTATTGAGTAGGGGAAAGGAAAAGCTTCGGGGAGTAAATGATGCATTTTCAAGGTTTTGGAGCTAGGCGACAGAGAGGAAAGGGGCATGAAGGAAAAGATAGGGATGACAAGTGAGGCGTTCCACATGCTTATCCCATAACCCCCATTCTTTGAATAATAGAATTGTAACGCCACTTGTTGGTATAAATACATCTTTTGAGTATGTATCAGTTTCTTTTTTCTTTGACAGATTGTAATAGAGAAATTTTTCTTGGCCAGAATTAATACAAAGTGAATCGAAGACTCCATATTCCGTCAAGACTGAGTTATGTGCTTTCCTCTGTTATTTCACATTTCATGCCATTTTTCATACATATCTTTAATGAATGCTTAGTTGAAATTTAGTACTACTTCTACTGTGGTGATCAATATTTTATTTATCTAAGCGTTTAGAGATTTTCCTCTGCATCGGCTATTAGCAAGTACAAGACCTGTGGATTACTTAGATCTCTATATCTAATGCTTCATTAAAGTGTTTCTTGTCTTTTTCTTCTTCTGTTATAGCATGAGATTCTTCCTAGATTGATGCCTCACATTGTCCGACAACTCTATGTTTTATTTCGTTTCATGCATGGTCTTAAAATTTAACTCAGTTATGGAAAACGACCTTTGATTTTGTTAAACTATTAATTTGTTTTACAAGATGTTTCTCATATAATCTAAAATTGAATAAGCAACTAAAAAGCAACAACCTCTTGGAATTATGTTCTTCAAATGACTGCTCCTGTTGCAAGACAACCTCATATAGAACCCTGCCTCTTAGATCAAACCAACATCACTTTAAATCTCTTTGATACCATCCTAAATACTACAACCACCCGGGTCGAACTCGAACGTTCATGGGAAGTCATCGAACGGGACATAAACATTCAGGAACAAGTGGAAGCTAGATACAGACAACTTAGAAATCAGCCATAGTTTCCCTTCCAGTTGTTTTCCCCTTTCCACATATGTTACCCTCTTTTGGATGCCTAGACTCTATAATTTATATCCTTAAGTACAAACTCTGGAACAACATCTTTCTGGCGTCGTTGTTGGGGATGAAGAATTATAGTCACTTTCCCCTGAGAAAACAACATTTCTAAGTTTCACTTTTTGATAGTGAACAAAGAGAAAACACCTTGCTAAGGATAAACCTTTATCTTTCACTTGGTGACTCCACATTTAAGTAAGTTGGCGTCTGTTCGAAGGAACACCATAAAAAACCCAGATGCTAAACAAACCGTGCTAGTTTCCAATCCTGAAAAAATAGTAAAGCCAAGAGGTCTTTTTAAACAAGCCATTGTGGTTTACCAACCCAAGTCTACCCAATTCAAAGCTAAGATCCCTCTTGAAATTTCATCCCCACATGAAATTCCCATCCAGACCTCTCTCGGAAAAATATCAAACAACACTGTTGAAGCTGCCATTGAAAACCCTGAGTTAGTTCTACCTAAGATTAAGACCGAAACCTCTCTGACCACCTTTTGCGTAAGTACAGGAGAGGCATCCATCGTAAAGACCATACCTATTGATATCCCATCGACTCCCAACCTAGACTCCTCTGTTAGTCAAAGCCTTGAAGAATATACCACACACTTGGATTCAACTCTTATGGGTTCTCCCATTTACATATCCTGCAAGTCAGAGGAACCAAGTCCCTTTATACCCTTTCCCCTTTCCTCAACTTTTGCATCCCCTGATAAAAGGTTCTTTGAATATTTTCCTCTTCATCCTGGGAAAGCTCAAGAGTCACTGTACATCTTCACCAACCCTCTTTATAATGCACCTGTTTCCTCTCCTAGACTATCCATGGCCATTGTCCAGGGAGAAGGAGGAGGGGGAGGTCAAGGCCCATAACCCCCCCCCCAGGATTTTCTCCAAGGTAACCGCTAGATATGCCCCCTTGGTCCTTCCAGTACCCCTTCACGATTTACCAGAAAAATATATGAAAAGCTTGCCTAAGTTCAAAAGGGAAGGAGACCTAATTGCAGTCGAACATATTAAATTCTTTGATCGATTCACAGATATACTAGGTCTCGAACATGAGGACATGTATTCTCGGTTGTTTTTCCAAACCTTCAAAGGACAAGTAAGAACTTGGTTTCAGAGTCTACCCCTAGGTTCGATATTATCCTACGATGTGCTAGAAGACATTTTTCTCAGACAATGGGGCAAAAGAAAAGATCATTTATACTATTTGACTGAGTTCAAGTCTTTGAAGAAAAAAGGTTCAGAAACTGTTATGGAATTTATTCAGAGATTTAACAAGTTGTACAATAAGATTCAAATCGAAGTTAAACCATCCCAACCTGCAACCAAAGTAACCTTCGCAGGAGCCTTCGAACCCAATTTTGCGCTCTTGTTAAGAGAAAGGAGAGGGGCCGACTTAACCAAATGTAAGATGACGTTGTATAGATTGAGTCAAACATGATGGCTTCTGGTAAATTAAAAACTAAAATTGAAACAGGAAATAGGGAGACCAAACATTTTAGAGAACAAGCGGGACCCTCGAGATCTGGGAGGTCCTCAAATGATAAAATGGATGATATGGCTAAGATAATAAAAGAAATATCAAATAAAATTTTGAGAATGGAGCTAGATCAATCCAAAGCAGACCAATTCGTCAAGAGAGAATTCAAAAGAAACCTCAATCCTCAAATTCAACAAAGACAGATTAAAAATGAAGATCAGAAAATTCAAACCCCTTTAAAAAATGAAAATTTTATTGGAGGAAATGATATGCAAGAGTTTGAGGATTTGGAAGAAGACGTAAACTATTTGGGCGATGACTATATGCAACCTCATTTAACTAAGGAAGATTATGAGAAGTCTCTAAACACAGAAAAACCATTGAATGAAGATGATAACATAAACAACGCTGATGATTTTACTTATAAAGGAATGGTCAATACTATAATGACCGAACTCCAACATAAGTACAATTTGAGGCTTAAAAATAAACCTGTGTCGACTACTCAACCCAAGAAAATTTTGCCTAGATTCGAAACATACGAGCCCACCCCGAAAGAGACCGAGATGGAAAATAACAAAGTAAAAGGGGTAGAGTCACAGAATACCAAAGTAAAGGAGGCTGAAATCCAAGTGAGAAGAACTAAGACAGTTGAAACACAGACACCAGAAACCGGAATCACCGAAAATAAAACAGTACAAACAAATAAATTGGAAAATAAGGAATCGGAAGTTTCAGCCAAAGAAATGAATAGAGTTGCGGGAAGTTTTAGCCTAGAAAATGAGATAAATAAGATCAAGATACCAATACATTTGGTTGAATTGGCAAAGAACCCTGTGTACCGAAAGAAAATACCCAAAATGATCAATTTTTCAGATTTAGAGAGTTAGTCTGATGTTATAAATTTGGAAGATGATAAGCCTAATATCACTTTTGGTCCACATTTCAAAGGTGCCAAAGATAGCGTCACCCCCTTCTACATTACCCTGAACATGCACGATCAACTACTACATAATTGCATGCTGGACTCTGGAGCCTCTCATAATGCAATGCCCAAATCTATTATGGATAGACTAGGCCTCGAAATCACCAGGCCCTATGGAGATCTTTACTCGTTCGATTCAAGGAGAGTTAAGTGAATGGGCATGATCAAATATTTAGCAGTTACTCTTGCCTAGATTTCGGTGAAAAGTGTCCTAATGGATGTATTTATCGCTAATATACCCCCGAAGTATGGTTTTCTATTATCTAGATCTTGGGGATCCAAGCTCGGGGGATCTCTTCAGTTGGACATGACCTATGCCATGATTCATGTTTTTGGCAGGAAGTTCACTCGGTTATACAAGGACACACGATTGGCATATATGGTAAGCGATCCACAGGATCCTAACAATTACCCTGTCTATGTCATCGATCAAGATCTGGGAAATTGTATTTTATCTTCTGACGATAGTGTAAATAATTGTACAAAAGAAAATTATATAGATGAAAATAAATCAACAAAGACAGACAAAAATGTGTATAGCACTGGAATTTGGAAAAAACAAATTATGGTTCTTCGTCGTGTGAAGGAGCAGGTGCATGTGTGCTTTTCGTAGCACCTGAAAAATGAATTTGTTATCCCCTTTTCTTACAGGCTACAGTGGGACATAGACTACACAAATAATGTATGTGAGTATGAAGCCCTAGTCTTGGGACTAGAAGCTGCCATAAAAATAAACATAAAGAACCTAGAAGTATATGGAGATGCAGAGCTGATTGTGAAGCAAGTAAATTGACAGTACCAAGCCAAGCACCCAAGACTAAGGTCTTACAAAAATTGTTCCTGGGATCTAATGGAAAATTTATTTTCATCCGTAAATGTTCATTACATTCCACGTGCGGAAAACCTGCAAGACGATTTGTTGGCCAAAGTAGCCTCAACCTTTGCACCCCCTATTGCATTCAAACTAAAATACCACATAGAGGTGAGGCACAGACCCTCCATACCAAACAACATACAACATTGGTAGGTGTTCAAAGATGACGAACAGATCAGAAAGTCCTTGGAAATGGTGGAAGATTTCGTCGAAACTCACATTGACCAGGAAAACCAAAATGACCATACTTCAATTATGCAAGAGGGAGAGGAGCCTCAGGAGTTCCAAGAAAGGATCGCAAACCATTGCATGCTAGTATTAAAAAAAAATCAAATCCCTAAGGGTCTGATACCTCTGGAAAGGTTGTTTGATCAAAATGACATGCCTCTGAAGTCTACCTTGCAGCCCCAACCAGAGGAGGTCGAAGACTGTGATGTGGTCAAAGTACCTTCCTCTTGAGATGAAAATCAAGTATATAGACTTTCTCGGACGATATAAAGATGTTTTTGCATGGTCTTATGATGAGCTGAGAACCTATGACACAAATGTGATCGAGCATAAGATACCTTTGAAACCTGGCGTTAAACCCTTCAGACAAAAGATCAGACAGATTAACCCCATTTTATTGCCCATGGTTTAAAAAGAAGTGAAAAATCTCTTGGACGCAAAAATAATTGTACCTCTCAGGTACTCCGAATGGGTGGTGAACCTGGTCCCAGTTAGAAAAAAGAGTGGGGAAATCAGACTGTGCGTGGATTTTAGAAACCTAAATAAATCCTCTCTCAAAGACAATTATCCTCTACCCAAGATGGATCATGTTTTGGAGAAGGTAGTTAGTGTTAATATAATGTCAATGATCGACGGGTTTTTGGGGTACAAACAGATTGCGGTCAACGAAGAGGATAAGGAAAAAACCACTTTCACTACTCCTTGGGGTACATTCATGTATGAAAAAATGCCTTTTGGTTTGATGAATGCAGGTTCCACCTTCCAGTGAGATATGGACATCTCCTTCATCGGTGAAAGGGACAAATTCATTTTTATTTATCTTGACGACCTGATTGTGTTCTCTAAATCTGATGAAGACCACCTAATACACCTTCAGCAAATGTTCGAGAAGTGACGAAAATTTGGTTTGTCTTTAAACCCCAAAAAGTCTCATTTCGCGATGCAAGAAGGTAAACTCTTGGGCAATATTGTGTCTCAGGATGAAATTAAAATTGATCCTAAAAGGGTTGAAGCTATAGAGACCATAAATATTCCTATAAACGTTAAGGAAATTCATTCATTTCTAGGAAAAATAAATTTTTTGAGAAGGTTTATTCCTAATTTTGCTGAAATCGTGAAATTGATCACAAATATGCTTAAGAAGAATAGTGAAATCAAATGGAAAGATGAAGCCAAGGCATCATTTGCCCGCATAAAGAAATTTATAAGCGAAGAACCTGTGCAGGCAACCCCCGATTATCTGAAAGAGTTTTTGATTTTCTAATTCGCATCTGAACACACAATTGCAGCAGTACTCCTCCAAAAAAATGATGAAGGTTTCGAGCAACTGATAGCATTATACAGTAAAATTCTTAGAGATGATGAATTGAGATATGATATAATGGAAAAGAAAGAATATGTTATGGTAAAGGTGCTAAAGGCTTTCAGAACCTATGTGTTACACTCCAAGGTAATTGCATATGTACCCACTAGTTCCGTCAAAGACATTTTGGTTTAGCCAGATAGTGACGGGAAGAGGGGTTGGTGGCTGGCTAAAATTCAAGATTTTGATATGGAGCTGAAGCCAACAAAGCTAGTAAAAGGACAGGGTTTGGCTAAGATTTTAGATGACTCAAATTTTAGAGCAGTCGGGATAAATAACCTACAGGGATATGAAGGAGGTGTGGACATAGACACGTTCGATGACCAAATATCTGCAACCAAAATAGAAGAGAAGTTTGTCTCATCGGGCCGGCATAAAGACATGGTGTTTACCTACTGACCCTGAAAAGCCACGGTGATCCATCTTCATCTAAGGCTAGGACACTGAGGTTGCATGTGATGAAGTATTGTATATCTGAAATTTGATTATATTGGAAGGACCCATTAGGCTTCCTACTGGTTTGTTTAGTGGAATCAGAAATAGGAAGGGTCATAAACGAATTTCACGAAGGGGTATGCGGAGGACATCACACGTGGAGGGAAACAACTTATAAAATCCTAAGAGCAGGATATTATTGGCCTAAACTATTCTCAGATGTCAACACCAAAGTCAGAGCCTATAACCCTTGCCAATTATTCACAGGCAAGCAGAAACTCCCAACACTACCTTTGGTTCTGGTTAAAGCGGAAGCCCCTTTTCAACAATGGGGGTTGGATTTTATAGGCAAAATCAACCCACATTCTAGCGCTCAACATAAATGGATCCTGAATGCCATAGATTACTTCACCAAATGGGTGGAGGCTATTCCGACTAGAAAGGCAATTGATTCAGTGGTAATAGATTTCCTGGAAGAGAACATACTATCCAGATTCAACTGTCCCCGAAAGATAGTCACGGATAACGCCTAGGCATTCAATTCTATGGCAATGGTCAGCTTTTGCCAAAAATATAATATCGTATTGGGACACTCCATGACATACTACCCCCAAGAAAATGGGTTAGCCGAATCATCAAATAAAAGTTTAATTACCATAATTAAGAAAGTGTTGAGCGAAAACAAAAAATCTTGGCATGTGCATTTGAAGTATGCTTTGTGGGAAAATTGGATAGGTATGAAGAAATCTATTGGTACTTCTCCTTTTCAAATGGTATACGGGACTAACGTGGTATTACCTATAAATCTAGCACTCCCTGTGATGAAACTTTGGCAATATGAGAAATAATAACCAAACCATGTCACAAGGAGAATAAATCAGTTGACTGAGATTCAACAACATAGGGCTGAAGTGGACGAAAGGTTGCAGAAATACCAGGACAACATGAAAGCGTTGTTCGACCATAAGGCCAAAGATAGGGAATTCCTCCCTAGCAATTTGGTTTTGAAATGGGATGCTAGGTGGGAAGACTCGGCAAAACATGGTAAATTTGACCACATTTGGTATGGACCATTCAAAGTCATAGCGTCTGAGGGGAAGAATTCATTTCTATTAGAAAATTTGGACGATAAAATCTTCAACGCCCCTATTAACGGGTGTTATCTAAAGCATTATATGCAATAAATGATTTCCAAGTTTCCATTGTATATACCGGTTTGTGTTTTTGTTTTTTACAGTTTTTGGTAAGTTTTACCTTCATCACAAATAAAATAGGTTAGTGAGATATGAAATAATCAACGCCTTGAAATCCATAAATCTTAAAACCCTGATACTCCCCATGTTGTTTTCTTACAAGATTACGGCTTACGGTCCCAATAGAAAAAAGAAGAAAACAGATGGGAATGCATCGGGAAATCAATTTACTCGAGACAGGTGATAAAAGAAAATGTATTAAGACGAAAACGAAATGGTAAGGAAAAGGTATGAATTCTCGAACTGTCTAGATTTTTTAAATGGTTATCACCTAGGTGCAGCAACGTTCTCATAGAATGTGATTATTTTCGCCGGGTGTGCCAACAAAAGAACATTTTTTCACTATGGTTTCCAAGGAGTTCCCCCAAATAAGATAAAGAAAATTGAAACAAACAACATAAGTAAAGTAACCTCAAAGAAAAAGTTCCCAAAATCATAATTACGTTATAATGCTTGTGCTTATGAAATCCGAACTTTCCATGTCACTCTTCCCCCTTTATGCGGTCCTTTCTCCCTTGAATCCATATGTTTTCCTATGACCTCCATAGGAGGAGAGAAGGTTGCACTTTACCTATGAAGTCTAGCAAGTGATTGTTTTAAAAGGCAACCCGGACAGCTCTTCGACTCCTACTGAACTAAGATATGCATAGGCTGATCCTAATTCTCTTAGTTATTTCAACAAGTTTTAACGATCAGTCTTGCATCAAAAGAAGGCCCGTGGAAATAAGTTCCCCCATAATTTTTCCTACAGACTAAGATGTTTTGAAGGTAAAAGGGAAATTGATCCAGATTAATCAAAGGAAGTTAATAGACCTCTATAGAAAGATTATACACAGATATCACCCCTTGTATACTATATACTAATTGATCGCCCCCACTTCATGTCAAAGCAAAATATAAGACAGATGGTGAAAGGAAATTCAAAAATTTGATTGCCCCCATCAAGTCCCAACTAGATGATGAAATGAAATTCATGAAATGATTTCCCTCAGATTAACATTTAAACGCAAAGTTACAGCTTGGAGTGGTGAAAGGAAATTCAATAAAAGGAGACCAAATAACTTCACCAAGGTATTGAAGAGGCTCACTGGAAGTGAAGCAATGTCCAAGATATCCATGAGGCTATTATACATGAATTATACTATTACCCGTGACCAGTTTCCTTTGAAGCCAAATCTACATCCCATGTTCGTACAAGAATCCTTGTTTAAAAACATTAAAACTACTTCACCTTGATGCAAGCAAAATCAACAAACCCTATTAAAATTCTTAATATTCTTTGATCATCCTAAGAGGACACAGGTTCAGTGTTAGGGAAGGGGAAGCTACCAAGTGGACTGACATTGAGATAAGGAAGGAATAAAGTCCCAAAGGCTTTCAAAGATAAGGATGGAACCCTCCTTTTTCTTTTGTATCTTCTTTCTAAACCAGTTTCGCAGAAGAAAACTAGTGACTCCATTCACCCAATAAAGGCACATGGTCTACTGTTCTTCTCGTCATGCGGGGAGATGAGATCCCTAGATGGAGCCTATGTTGGAACAAAAATATATCTTTAAGAAGCTTGTTTTGATTTCTCAGGAATCGGCAGTTCACTTTTTATAGGGAGCCACTGTCCAAGTCTCCTCAAAACCCCAATTTTCGAAGCCCCAAAAACCCATTTTAAACGCGCTTAATTGCAAGATAAAAATTGTTAACTATTAATAAGTCCAATCACAATTTTGTGATTTGGGATTCCTTGCGTCAAAGAATTATCGAATTCTCGACCCTCGAGATCCCGATTCCCGAATTCGCAAAGTTTTGAAGATTATTTCTTAATCACGATTAATTTAAGGTTTTAAACAGATCACTATCACTGGAGCTAATCACATCGTGAGTTTGCGATTCGGGCTTTACTTATGCCATGACTTCCAGGGATATGATACTCGTAATCCCGATACCCGAGGTCATGAAATCCATTTGTTAACCTTGATCAATTAAAAACCAAAGGTAATTAATGTCAATCCACCAAATCGCAATTTCACAATTTTCGAGGTTCATGGTCCAAAACTGAGGGTGGAAACATCCAAAGTTGTGAACACTGAAAAAGTGATTAAGAACTAAAAGAACTTAATAAATGGACTAAACTGGATTGACTAGTGCCTTAATCAACTCTTAAGCCTATACAGCCTATGGACAAAGCTTTAAATGCCTCTACGTTTTTCCTGAGTCATGTCATCAAAACATTTATGGCATTTATAAGAAGATCTTGTGAAGTGATTGATACTAAGATCTAGTTTTATCTCTAAATCTTTCCATTTAATGATTTGAATGTTCTGTCAGCAAGGACTCGCATAAGACTTAAGTTCTCAAAATGAAAGGATTACCATCGTTCTTTTGAAATTCTTTCTAGTTTTCTATAGAGTCATTTTTACCAAGGTTACCCCTGTTTGTGTTTCCTCTTTCTGTGACAGGAGGCCGAATTACAGGGTTTTATATTATGGCTCTGCGAAAAATGCCCAAGACTACTAGTGAGAGTTCGGGTCAAGGTTCAAATATTATTTCTGATAGCTCACCTAGGAGTATCAATATTGTCAAAACATGGACACAGGTCTCCAAAATTTTGCAATGCGAGCTGATCAATTGCTCGGACGATTCTAGCAATAATGAGAAAGAGGACATATCCACCAAATATAAAATTGTCACTCAGTCAAAGATACACAAGATTTCCACAAGGCCGCGTCTCCTTTCATACTGCAATATGATAAAATGGGCGTTGGACCATGCAGACATCCCGACCGAGACAATTTTCAATTAGTAGAAGGTGGTGATTGGGACTTTCAGGCCAGATCATATACGGGAAATGTACAAATTATCTCCCACGCTGAAATTCACCCACAACGCCGAATTCTTAGAAGTCTTCAAAAAGAAAGAATGCGAGCAATATGGGAAAAGCTTATCTAACCTTATTAAAGATTGGTATTCACACCCCGTGAAATTCAAGGCCGACTCTAATGGAATCTATTCAATCTCATCGTTGGAGCCCCAATTCATGTATATAGCGATGATGGTTTGTATATTGTGTGGGAAGGAGGACACCGCTCACTTCTTTCTCCCATGGGTGTCGCTTATTCACACAGTGGTTGAGGGTTTCACCTTCGATTGGGCCAAATTTTTGTCTGATAGTCTGGCCAGCCAGATTATAGAATACTGAGAGCAAAAGGCAAGTGGGAAACCATCCTTGTTTTCTATGTCGGCTTACATCATGGATGATGTGTTCATCTTGACGCCTTTCCCATTAATGAGCTGGAGTTGGAATCCAACCAATGAACAACCTATTCATGAATACCATTCGAAGCTATGGGAAGATAAAGCCAAGGAGTTCATCTACGAGATTTTCAATTGGGTAGTAGTGCCCATGCATATTTCCATCTTTGGCCATTTTCCCCCCAGGATTTCGGATAAAGCCGTGGAATATTTAAGCTGCATAGCAGACTAGTATATAGAATGGGAGTTTCTATATATTAGGGTTTTTGGTTGCTCCATTCCACCATATTCCCTACCTCTGTTTTTACTAGATAAGTTGGTGTGTCATGAGATTTCCAAGAAAACGATGCTTGGTGGGATAAGAAAGGAGCTCAAGGGAGTTCAAAAGAAGGTATGAACACCTTTCCCCATACACATTGGCACCTATTCTTTATTAGATTTCGGCCATGCCAAAGTAGAGGCAACAACCCTGAGCGAGATGAAACTAGTGGGCATCAAGTTTAAGAAGCATGACCCACATAAGATTATGGGCAACCACATGGAAAGTTGCGGCCTGAAAAGATACGAGCATGAAGTTTCCCCACATGACAAAGTTTTCTGAGGGGTAAAAACTTATTCAGAGTTTTTAAACTGGGTTCGAGCTCTCCAGTCCAGAGACATGTTCAATTTTTATAAATTCCAGGAACACCGGAGGAGTGGGCTCCCCACAGTATTGCAAGGTAAAGTCTCAAAACCCCCGGGGTCTCAACAAACAAAAGTCGAGGGTCCGACAAGCACAATCCTGGATGAACAAGAAGCTCAGGGTAACATAGAGGAAACTAAGGTCCCCAACCAAGAGTCTAAAGGCCCAAGCCATGAAGAAATATCCCCAGGTATGGATAATCTAGATAGACAGACTGAGGTTAGATTCGAGGTGCCCGCAAAGCAGGTGGAAGACCCATTGTTGCTCACACTGAATAAATCAGATATCGATGTTGGTGCAAAGAGGATAGTCTCAGAAATTGGTAGCCCCATCCCGTCTGTCACACCCCTATAGTCTACCAGAGGGGACCTTGATGCTGGAGCAATATCCATAGAATATCTAATGCCTATCACCACCGAAGAGTTGACCCCTAACGAGTTTTTCTTTAGTAAGAAAAGAAAGGTTGTAGTGAAACGAGAAACACATCACCAGGCAGGTGTAGGGGCCAAAAAATTCAAAATACTGATGGACAACAAAGCATTAGAAGAAGAAGAGTTCGCTGACGAGATAGAGGGAATGTTGGGGGTGTACACCACGGCTAATCAATACTTAGTTGGAACCCTAAGGAAATGGTTGAAACACAAGGACCGATTGATTAGCAAATTATAGGATCGTATAACAAAATCAGAGACGAATGCCCAAAATGAGGCATATAAAGAGCTCAAGAAAGCTAGAGATGTCGACCAACGGGAAATCGAGAAACTCAAGACTAATATTGAGAAAATGTATTCATCGGTCGAAGTGAGCCAAACACAAGCTAAGTGACAGGGGGAATTGATAAATCAGTTGTAGACTGATTTGAACCTCACCGAAAGCCAAGTCATAGACATGACAATATTCCAAACCCAAGCCTTAGAAATACGAAGGAGAATAGAAGCAATTCAACAGAGTTTTCTTGCCAAAATAGAAATCATCTAGGATCATGTTCAATTAGTAGATCAAGCCCTGGATCAAAACATCTTAAGAGAAAGGGAAGCCCAAGCAGTGCAAAGTGCATTCCAGGAAGCAGTTATATCCACAATGAAAGAAGAGATAGCCATCACTTCCAGATTTTCCATTAAAGAACAAACCAGTGGAGATATACTATTGACGGCCTGGGAACATAATATATCAAAAAACAGGAAAAGGGCCAAAGAGGTGAGGGATTCATGTGAAGAAATATTTTATTTAATAAACAAAAATTTGTTAGAGCTCGATAGAGAAGCTAGCGCTAGAACGTTGGGAAAAATAAACATAGCCAAGCACTTGTTAGATATCAAGGAAAGTATTGAAAGGGATCAAGCCGAGTTCTCTCAAGTAAGCCAAGTCGACATCGCTCAGATTGACAAATGGCTAATAAAGCCGAATTTACAATTACTATATATCATGATAGAAGATAGATAGGTGGGAGGGAAGGTCCCACAACTGGACAAGAAGCGTTACTTATTTGAGGCAAATGACCAAACCGAGCCCTCTAAGTTGATCACCCAATTGGTAGACAGATGTCTTAAATGTATTGAGCAAGGGAAAGGAAAAGATTTGAGGAGTAAATGATGCATTTGGATGCATTTTCAAAATTTTGGAGCTAGGCGACAGAAAGGAAAGGGGCCTGAAGGAAAATATAGGGACGGCAAGCGAGGCGTTCCACATGATTATCCCGTAACCCCCGTTCTTTGAATAATAGAATTGTAACACCACTTGTTGGTATAAATGCATCTTTTGAGTATGTATCAGTGGCTTTTTTCTTTGCCAGATTGTAATAGAGAGTTTTTTCTTGGCCAAAATTAATACAAAGTGAATCGAAGACTCCATATTTTGTCAAGACTGAGTTATGTGCTTTCCTCTGTTAATTCGCATTTCATGCCATTTTTCATACATATCTTTAATGAACGCTTAGTTGCAATTTAGTACTACTTCTATTGTGGTGATCAATATTTTAGTTATCTAATCGTTTACAGTTTTCCCTCTGTATCATCTATTAGCAGGTACAAGACCTGTGGATTACTTATATCTCTATATCTAATGCTTCATTAAAGTGTTTCTTGTCTTTTTCTTCTTCTGTTACACCGTGATATTCTTCCTAGATTGATGCCTCACATTGTCTGACAACTCTATGTTTTCTTTCGTTTCATGCATGGTCTTAAAATTTAACTCAGTTACGGAAAACGACCTTTGATTTTGTTAAACTATTAATTCGTTTTACGGGATGTTTCTCATAAAATCTAAAATTGAATCAGAAGCTAAAAAGAAACAACCTCTTTGAATTTTGTTCTTCAAATGACTGCTCATGTTGCAAGACAACCTCATATAGAACCCGACGTCTCAGATCAAACCAACATCACTTTAAATCTCCTTGATACCATCCTAAAGACTGCAACCACCCGGGTCGAACTCAAACGTTCATAGGCAACCATCGAACGAGACATAAACATTTAGGAACAAGTGGAAGCTAGATACAGATAGCTTAGAAATCAACCATAGTTTCCCTTCCAGTTGTTTTCCCCTTTCCATATCTGTTACCCTCTTTTGGATGCCTAGACTCTATACTTTATAGCCTTAAGTACAGACTCTAGAACAACACAACTCGTCATGTATTTTAAGAAATAGTTTTTAAGAATATCACAAACGAATTACAAATTTCATAACATGATGTGTACTAACGAAAAAACAACAAACATGTTGTGAAAAAACTATTTTTCAATTCGACAAAGATAGTAAGGGAAGATTATAATTTGTTCCAATAATGACTATTCTTCAATTCAAGAAATATAATTCGACAAATATACTAAGGGAAGAGTATAAAAGTGAGGATTCATTCCAGTAATGACTATTCTTCAATTCAATAAAGATAAAATGGCAAGCTCAAAAGCCAAATAAAATATACAAAGGGATGTTAGAATATCAATAGGATAGTTTCATAACATACCATCAATGATGACAACAACCTTACTATCACAAAGCCAAATAAAATATACAAAGGGATGTTAGAATATCAATAGGATAGTTTCATAACATACCATCAATGATGACAACAACCTTACTATCACAAAGGAAAATATAGACACGTCAAGCTCTTATCCAAGAAAATATGTCAATGTTTCTTATGTGCCAATTATTTCATCACATCAATAGTAAGGGATGTGATTGTGAGGTTGATAGATCAATACTACAATGTATTGGCATTATAGATCAAATCTCTAAATCTTTTTGGGTTTTTCTAATATTACCATTTAGATTTTAATGAATATTTTGTATTGTTTCAACATAGTCAAACTTTCATTGAGAATGTGAGATACCATACTCTTTAGATGGTGGTTCATGAGCTCGAGAAGGTTTAGTTAGGGCTTTAGGCCATTGTTTCCAACTTTCCATGTTTATGCCTCTACACCCATTTTCGATGTACAAAACCTAATCGTGATTCCTATATCCCTCTTACAGTCCAAATTTTTGTTATGTTGGTTTGAGGACCTGTTCAAGGCTCTTGATGAACTTCAGAATATTCAACAATATTATGAGGCACTTGTTTTCATTCTTTGATGATAGCTAAGGTCTTGTGACCCATCCATGGTATTTTGTGGTGACCTAAGGACTTGTTCATGGTGCTTGAGCTAGATATTATATGTTTGGGGCTTGAGTTGTTGTTTCCATCCCTTGACAATGGTTAAGGGATTAAGGCGTATTTCCCTACTACAACCATGGTCAAGGCCCCGAGACCCATATGTAGTATGAAAAACATATAAATGACATTCATGTCCAAATATTAGGCCAAATACATTGAAGTGAGACCTCGTGTCATGAATTTTTTTTTGGTTCTATATAAATAATTTAGGACCTAGATGTCATATTCTAGGGACCAATGTCCATGCACAAGGCTACAAATTAACCAAAAAAACTCCTAATGGTGTCATTATCCAACTTTGAATTTGTCTTGTTGATTTTTCATTTTTAATTACACAATCTTGTTTTGCATGGCTTGATTTTTTTGTTGAAGTGTTTCTTTATTTGTTTAGAAAATAATAGATTATTATTATTATTATATATATCAATTATATATATTATATTAAATAATATATAATTGATATATATTAAAAACATTGAATATATCAAAACATTAAAAAAAAAATTCAAACAAAATAACAAAGAAAAAAACAAATTTCAAATTGCATAATGAGCCCACACCCATTCACATGACACAAAAACACTATAGCAGCATTCACCGGTGATCTAGTCGTGCCCATCTACTAGCAGAGAGAAACCCCCAAAACCCTATCATTCCCATCTACTAGTAGAGTGAAACCCCTCAAAACCCTACCATTCGAGCTCAACAAGAGGGAGGTCGAGAGTGAGAGGGAGGAGAGAACCCCCGTGCAGTAGAAAAAAACCCCTAAAACCGCGTCATTTGAGCCCATGAGATGGAGGAGAGTGATATGGAGGAGAGAACCCCCATGTAGTGGAGACCTACATATTGCATATGCCTATTTATAGGGAATGCGCTCAATCATCGAGAGGGAGGAGAGAACCCCGGTGCAGTGGAGATAAGGAGACCCTACACCACAAAGAAATTTGATAGTCCAGCCCAGTAAGGAGACAAGGAGGCCCTACACCACATCCCAATAAATAGAGGAGGCCCGAGCAACCTTAGAAGAGACAGAGATGCTCAGGGGATCACCAACAATGACGGAAAAATTGGTATGTTTCTTCATTTGCATCAACCTATAGATATATTTCATTTTTTTTTTATCAAGAAAACATATTTTTGGTGTGACTAAAACATGTACAAGTGAGAAAGGATAGAAACAATATGACTATGTAGCAACCATCCAACTAATCATCAAAGAATTTGTTGAGTTAACTGAAGAAGTATTATGTATTTTTGTGAATCCCTTTGTTGACCAAGACATTGGGCATAGCCAATAATATTAATCTCATCATACCATGGTTGAAGAAGGAGAAAAACAACTTGTGATATTTGAGTTCCCCATTCAAGAAACTGATGAAGAAACAAGGATTAAAATATCATACAAGTTGATCCTCCTCATCACCATGTCTTATAAAAAATATTTTTAAGGATTCTTGTGAAGTCCTTCAATATTTCTACACGATCCTCCCTAAGACCAAACTCTCTCCAACAGAGCTATATTTATTGCCAACTACAGGTTTAAATGGGTTCTTTTGCAATTTTACTCAGAGTGTTGAAGCCTCTATGATCTATTTATTCAATGAGGGGAATAGGTAAATTGAAGGATTCTATGATTCTTACCCACAATTCCAACCCTAATTGGACATTATCTCCCTATCCAACATGCCATACCAGGAAATTTCCAATCAAGGGGAATGATGTGATAATTGGTTTTCAAATAGCCGAGGAATTTTGGTATTTTTTAACAGGAATTATTGCCTACTCTTCCACTAAGTATGGAGATATGTATTTATCCTTTATGACATGCACACATAATTTGGTACCTTGGAGGAGACTCCAAACATTTTTATCAGCTAAATACTTTAAGAAAAAAAAGATATTCTTGAGACCCCATCCTTCTTGTGATTTGGGAATTGCTATTTTTTTCCAAGAGACCAACACTATGCATTTTTTCTCACTCTCACTCAACAAAAGGAAATAGTAACACAACTACCTTATCCACTCTAAGAATGTTAAGCCTAAGAATGTTCACTTAGGGAACAAGTCCTAAGAATTTTTACTTAGAGAACAAGTCCCTTGTTTCCCTCCCTTGAGCTTGGTTAGACCTTGAGACCCATTCTTGGTTCAAAACTAACTTATTCATGGTGCCCAAATTTCACTTGGAGGTGAATGATATGTCCTAATCAAACATGTAAAAATGGACTCACAATCCCCTTCCAAGTGGACACATGGATCTTCAAGGTGAAGAAGTCTTCACAAGTGATGAATGTAACCCTAAACAATGGACAACCTCCTCTAAATCATCTCTAATATGTCAAATGTGAAGACAACAAGGTGTAATAACACTCCTTAAATCATTCCAATGTCCTCTCAAATTCAGTGGATGGTTGAACAAACCCACACATGCCAAATGAAACCTTCATGCAAACTCCAAGGTGGACATCTCATCAATTGATGTGACAGATGCCTCAAAATGAGTTAATAAGGTGAGCTTTCATAAATTTTGAATGTGCCAAGGCATGAGAAGCTTTGGTTAACCAAGAATAGCCAAAAGAAATTTTTAACAATGCTTTGGGAATCATGAATTACCTCGATAAATGTGAATTACATTGGGAAATGTGAAGATGCCCAAAAATATGAATGAAACTAATGCCATGCCCAAACTCAACAAGACACCATGCAACATCAAGTATTGCATCATCGATCAACAAATATCCCATGAAATCCTCTACCTCAACAATATACGTGGAACCAAGTAGGTTTATAGGTGTACTAAGTGAACTATGACATTTGCATGGTATTTTTAAACTTTGGGTCATTTTGGAGTACTGCACACATAGTAATCTATCAAGAAATTGTTTCTTTTCTTAAAACCTCTTGCTCCTTCCCATAGCTAGTTTTCATCAAAGTTGAATTTCTTGCATTTCATTTTCCTCTTGCATGGTTTAAAGAGTCGAGTCAAAATGCCATCCATTTCATGACCACTCCTTTGAGTAACCGCAGCCTAAAACCAAGCGCTAATTAAAATTTATATAGCAAATTTTCTAGGGCTCTTCCAACCCATCTTAGCTTAGGTGTAGAGATTTGGAATAGGATTGTGAGAATAACTTTCCAACGCTACTAAACAAACATAAAGCCTTGAGTTAGGGAGTGAAATCTAGTTGCTATATCATTGACTTTGGGAAGCCCTTCTAACATAAGGGTCAATCACGAGGTCGCATTAGGGCCCTCATAGTAATCAACCCTTCTTTGTTGGTATTCAAGGTGTTGAATGTCAACTGTCCCCCCTCTACTTTGGTATAGTAGGTGGTACCATAGAAGCCATAATATTTTAGACTTCCTACACAAGATGACAACACAGGGAAGGTGGTGTTGCACCTGGGATCGACATTGGCTAGACTCACTTGGACTTCTTGGAGGGTTGCCCACTGCTCGGTGAGGTAAATTGCACAAGGGTGTTAGTTCATTAAGCAGGTTGCCAACGTAACTTTCCCACCCTCCGAAACTCATCCCCTTCGCACATCGATTCTGCGATGTTGGATTCCATCACCAACTAGTGCTTCTTTGCGAGAAGGTTTGTTTGCATGCTTGACTCCTAGATTAGTTAGTGTGTGTTGTTTTTTCTCCTTAGTTGGCCTTAGGATTGAGTTTGTGTCTAATGGCATCTGTTTCAGGTTAATTCATCATTTGATCAATACAAAATATGGATGCAATTAAAATAAAAGGTAATAAAGAGGTAACAAATAGCTCATACCTAACTTACGTCTTATAATTCTCCAACATTGTTCTTTACACTTAGTGCAACAAACACAAAGTGGAATGGTTTACACAAGGTCAATGGAGAATTTTATTGGAAAATTCAAAATATTATCATAAACCCACATCTCACATATTTGAACATGCATCATAGATTCACAATCTTTCATGAAGAGGTCCGGGAGAAATGCCTCCATGCAAAATTGTCCACATCAGAATTGTCCATGTCCTTGATGGAAATATATAAAATTCCCTTGAAGATATTTTATTCCTTGTCCTACTTAAAAAGGATGATTCCATTCTGGAATTAGTGGTCAAAGAATACTTTTATCCCCCCTCTATCTGGTAAATGCTACTTCTTATACTAGCCTTCCCCTAGGATAGGGAGTGTTGTGTCCCTTTTCTTGAAAATAAGTGAGGTTCATCTTCTTTCTCCCAACATTCTCCCAACCTCTTGAATAGTAATACATGCAGCCTTAAAACTAACGTTTAGGGAAACTAGAATCCAATCATGAACCAGGAGTGAACCGAGAGTGAGGGGTGTGAACTGGGAGTGAGGGGTGCTCTAGCTAAAATGTGTGTTTTTGGATCTGGAAGGTAAAAAAAGGGGACTTCAAGTCTGCATAGGGAAATGGAAATGCCATCAAAGCAAGTTGCATGGGGCAAGGCAAAATTAGCTATAACAATGTTGTTAAAGTAATTGTTGTTCAGTTGTGTTCCTATACAACTTTGAGTGGGATTGAAAGTGAAATGTTTTCACTTAGAGTAAGGGTAGAAACTATTATATAAAAGTTTGGGTCAATAAATGTATAGAGGTATCCTCAAAATCCTCTTGAAGTAGTTATGACAATTAGGTTTAATGAAGCAATCATGGCATTATGAATTTTCATTTAATCAAATTTCTTGGAAAGGAGAAGAGTTCATATTCCAACATTTTTTCCTCCTCTCAATTTTGTAAGATCCCTCTATGACTTTCCCTTCCTTTATGTCTCCTTCTTGAGTTCTACCTTGCATTTTTTATATGTGATTGCACAATGAAAAGTAGGTATTGACTAACTTTCCTCCTTTTATGTCTTTAGGATATCCCTATTGTTCTAGATGCACATGAGTCCCATCCTAGCTCTTGAAAGAAAAGACATTTGATTTATTTGTTTAAGTATTAGTCATAGTATTTTTGTTGAGGATTTTGTTCACATTTGGGAACTTTTTGTTTGAATTCAACTCTACAAATAACTATTTAAGTAAATCTCATCTATGGTATTCACCTCAAATATAGTTTTTTTCAACATAAACCTTTTGTCTTCTAAGACAAGTAGAGATAGGAGTCCAAACACGTAGGACTATGAATCCATATAAACCTCACTATAAACCTCAGCAATCTTCGACATCTTCAATAGTCTTCTGGGTGATGACAAGGCAACTCGAGATCCTTTTCTGGCACCTGGAAAAATCTTCAACCAAAAATAGGATAAATTTTGAGCCTTTTATCCTTCGTATTTTCCACTAAACCCTAAAAAAGAGGATGATATTTATCCATTTTAAAGTTATAATTCATTTGAAACCTTCCTCGAATTATTTGGCAGCAAAAATATTTGATCCGGGAAAAAAGACTAATGTTTTGCTTGTGTCTGCGGTTTCGACAGCTTACGTGCTTGAAACAGAATAGGATAAGATTTTGAAAGTCTTAGGATTCAGCAGCTAACAGCGCTTTTTCAAATTCGGTTAAGCTATCGAAACTACAGGTCTTTGAAGTCATTTTCAAAAATGCAAAAAATGGAATTTCTTCGATCTGTCTACCCTTCAGGATCTTTGTTGAGGTTCACAACAACTTCTTCTAGAGATTCTAGATCAGGATGTGTTTTTGGATTAGGATATTTAAGCATTATTTTGTGGCATTCTTCACAATGCACATCCAATGAAAACATGACATGTGGACCAAGTGGTAACCAAAGCTAACTAATCCAGCCATCTTCACCCCTTAATCCTTCTTCGCATCTAATGACAACTTGACATAGGGACTAGATGATGAGGTGGAAACAAGGATAGTTGAAATTTGGCATTCTTCACATCCAATGGTGGCATGACACATTGACCAAGTGATGAGGTGGTAAATTAAGGTAACTGACAAGTAGCATTCTTCACATCCAATGAAAACATGATGCATCCAATATAGTCATCAATTCTATCATCCTTGATAATGATTCTTCCTTACTTGATGGATCCAAAAATTCATCTAGAGCCTTGACATTATTCTTCTTTATCCAATTTTCCTAAAATTTATATGTATTCATTAACATATTGTTTTTTTCTTGTCAAATATGAGTACATATTGTTTTCTTTCCTTCCGGTTTTTATTTGAGGGGTTTTTCACAAAAGTGAATCCTTCCCTTTTCTTGCTCCCAATATAGGTAAAACAAAACCTTCTTAATATCTGCCTTATCCTCCATCTCGACCACCTTGACCTCTTATTCTTTCACCATAGTCACCTCTTCTTATATAGTCACCAACCCGTCTTCACCCTGTGCAACCTAATTCTTGTCTATTGTTTGTATGTGATATATTGTCTAATATTTTGGCTTGTTTCTTTCATTGTCCTAACATTAAAATGTATTGTGGGTATTATCTTGACAAATGCAACACATTGTTTTATTGGTATTACTTAGATTGTGGGGACCATCTCAAGAGAGACCATCAATGGCCATAGGGATAGAGACCATCTTGTTTAGAGAACACTAAAAACTACACAATTTGTACAACTCAAGAAAAAATTAATATGGCGGAAAATACAAAATTCTATAACTTTACCATAACTTAAATATTTTTTTGTTACATGTTCTATACATATGAATTATTCACATGAGGTGATTACTATAGTCCTTCGTTGCAAGGACTAAAAAGAGGAGAGGATGTATTTGAATCATGTTTTCTTAAAAAGAGGAGAGGATGGATTTTTGAATCGTGTTTTATTTTGGTCCAATGAAGGGGGGCATGAATAGGAACCTAGATCATGTAAATGAATGTTGTATCTTACTTTGAAATCTGTATGTCCTTAATATGTCCAAAATCAAGAGGTATATCACATTAAATTAGGTGGTTGACCACTAATTATTGGTAATTGCACCCTAGTCTAATTGTGCATCCAAAACTAAAGATATAAAACTTTTATTTAGAATTTTGAATATAGAAAAAAAAAATCATAAATTATAACTAGGATGATGATGGACTACTAACTAACAACACATGCACATGCAACTAAAGGTACAACCAAACAGGTACCTATCAGATATTTCTTTGTCGAGTGAGAAAATATTAGGACAAATAGAGGTAAATGTGACTGCATCTAGTAGATATCATAAGCAAACAAAGACCAGAGATGAAAAAGTCATAATAAAATTTTGTATATGCATGAAATTGTTTCTTGTCGAAGGAGGATCATGCTCTTATGATGATGAGAGCATAGGAGACATAGAGGTTCCACTCAGGTATAAGCATCTGGTGAAACAATGGGTACCTAAGGAACTACCTCCTATAGATGTTGACTTTGTTGTCAACAATAGGACATATCACATTGCACCATCCTCCCTGCATGGCTTGGGGCTATTTCCATGGATGGAATAATTGTAAAATACAATACAGTAATTGAATTGATGGACTATGTTGGACCGTGTTACAATTATAACGATTGAATGTTGTTGGTCCGATACATGCAAAGTATGTGGAGATATCCACTCGCCGCAAATTATATACAACTAATAAACAAGGATAAAAATAAGGGAGCAACTATCTATATTGATGGAAGGCCTAAAGCTTCCAACAGTATCGCAAGGTTTATAAACAACACACGACCTGGGACAACAAACAAACAACCAAATTTCATATATGAGGGACGTGAAGAGAATCAGGTAGTCATGTGTGCAATAAAAAAGATAGCTCTCGGGGAAGATTTATTAGTGGATTACCATTTGAATCGAACAGAAACATTGACTAATAGTGTGCAGGTTCTTATGCAACACCTCTTTAAAAAACCTCTACTTATTGCATTATATTCTTTTATTATATTTAACATTGTTGTAAATATTATCTTTAACATTGTTTTTTTGTTATCATTAACATTTTTTAAAATATTTGGGGGTTCTAATTATATTATAATGTGGCAGGATGATCATGGAAAAGGGCCAGCCGCAGAACATGTAAATGATTATCAATTTTCACTTTCATTTTACGTTATTTTTATTATTTGCTTATATAATTTTATTGAAATAATATTGTTTTTGTTGAAATTATATGTAATTCGCACGCCATGTTGATCATAATTCCGTCGATAAGGAGGGGTTTTATTCATCTATTGATCCGATGGTCTTAATAAAAAAAAAAGATCATTAAAGTGAACAAGGAACTTGCTAGTTTCTTAGATCGTCCAGATCAAACTTCCGACGTCAAAGCAAAGATCAAGCTCCTTATGTCACAACTTAACACATATAAGGTAATAACCATATTTTAAAGTGTTTTTTTTTAATGTACTCATATGTTCAATTATGATACTTTGTTCTTTAGCTTTTACATTATCTCACGAAAAACCATTTTCTTTTTTATAAAGTCATTTTTGGAGCTTGTTCAGCCCGGTGTTGGTAGTAGTGGCGCTATAGAGACGCTACAGAGTCTTGATGCGGGTGGTCATACAGTTGCTATAGTACTATTTACTTCTCCATCTTCCACACCTAATTTATATAGGAGCCATGACATGCACCGCCAGACATCCACACCTAGATCAGAGTCTAGAGATGGTGGCAGAGATGAGGCTCATGGTGATGTGGTTGACATGGTTGCATTTCCTGGAGCTATCTGTGTGACAAGCATGGGGACCCTTCCGTGCACATTTTTGGTCGACGATAATGGACTTCCATTAAAATAGTCAAGACTCTTGGGTAGTTTTAATTCATATTTTAATCATTTAATGTTGTCATTCTCATACAGAAATCATCTAGATTATTAATTTTAAATGAATGATTATAAGTTTTTGTTTGTAGGAAACGACCTTTTTTATAGGCACCTAGAGAGCAAGGCCTTGATGATTTTTGGGGAAACCTTACGCATGAGGTGGAATTGTCTGAATTCCAACCTCAAAAAGGAACTTGTGGATTATCTTGAAGGTCTCTTTGGAGTAGACACGTTCAATAAAAAATTGGTCACCTCTGTACTGGGTGAATATTTAAAATATACGTGGGTTGTTTATAGATGAAACTTGGCAAGAAATCCTAGGTATGAGCGTCCTCCCTCAATTCTAGAGAGGGAGTGGAAGGAGATCATTGATGATGCAAAAGAGAAGATTTTGAAAAAATCAAGAGAACAAATAATTGGTACACCAAGGTAAATTACAATATTTTGATTTCAATACCAACTTTATTTTTCTTTAGATCTAAATAAAAGTGTGGTTATATATAACATACTTGAAAATTTTGATGATAGGTTGCCTGACACTTCGAAGGCAACCAAAGAAAGGATTGCCAAACATGGACAACACAAGCTAGGCCAAGGCGGCTACTCGAGGTTACAGTCATGAATCATAAGTACCCAAACATCTTAAGAATATTATTTGTATCACCTTACAACTTTTAGGTAATTGCAGCCAAAAACATTAAAAAACCATACCCGTATGCAATGCAGGGTGACAACTTTGGAACTGAAACCATGGAGGAAGACCTCCAACTTGGTTACAAATACAGTTATAAAGTTGTGGTTGATCTTAGGAAAATCATGGGGCAGACCCCAATATCCAATTTGTGGGATAAGGTAAATAAAAATTAGTCCACATTAACCTGTCATTACTTATAAAATACGTAAATGTTTGATATCGTCCATAATTTAATGTCTTACTTTGTTTTAATCAGGGGAGCAACACTGTCAACAAAACCATTAGTACTGGACAACATAGTGTTGATAGTGCAATGCAGCTAGAAGATCATGGTGCTCCCCAGCATCCCCATCCCAATGAGGTACAGCCCCAAGATGTTCCTGTGACTAAGGCCCACGATGGTAAAATGTCTATATATTAATCATATACTTAGTAATTTTGTACTTATAAATTTTGACATTTCAATGGCAGAGAATGTCATAGTTGATCCTCCTTGACCTGAATATCAGGTGAACAAGCCGGCAACCATTCCAACGGTGCCGACTAGAGGACCAGGTAAATAATTACATTGCATAGTTTTTTTTTAATATTAATGAACTAATTCAATGATATTTAAAAATTGGCCATATAAATTTAATATTTTTTATTTTTGTAGATGATGGCCCCTCACAGCAGCATCCACGACATGGATATGAAACTAGATGTACTCGGTGTGAAAGGACTGAAACAACATCAGTTGTTGAAGAGCACCCAGTAAACGAAGACATGGAGATGGATGAATTACTTAATACTTGGAAAGCACAAAAGAAGACTAAAAGAAATCCACGATGTCATGTAATAATTTTATAATACAGTTAGATGTACATTATATAGTTGAACATGTAATGATGCATATAATGCACTGACATTATGAGTACTTTTTCATCTGATAATATACACAAGGCTATTTCTATGGCCTATATATATCTGTGAATGTAATTTTTTTATACACTTAATGATAATTTCAGCTTCTCTTATAAGACTTGGTGTCTACTTGGTGTCTACAATCTTATAAGACATGTGCATCATCTCAATCTTCATGTCTACAATATGTGGAGGGTTATTCAAGGTTTCAAGACTTTCTTCATATTTTCCTACTTTAATCTTCTCATGGCGATATTAATCCATATAGAGGTTCATGATATAAACACTCATTGTTATAATGTTAACATAATTCAAATCTTCACTTTGTCTATTAGAGGGCACAATAATGGCAACAATGAGAGAGTTTTGACCATATGTCAACTAATTTGTCCCTTTAAAAAAACTACATTGATGTGCAAGGGAGCACTGTGTCTACGAGAAAAGACCCAGTTTATCCCCCACATATATTCAATAAGGTGTGTGGGATAAATGCACCCTCAAAACAAAACATAAAAAATCACTCCAAGTGAAATTGTTGCATAACTCCAAACCATCTGCATCGATGGAGTTTCCTTCGCAATATTTTGTCCTCAATGATATTACAAGAAAATTCAATGGGTTGACCTAGCTTTGTGTTTACATTGTCCCTATTGACCTTTGTATGGAGAAATTTGGTGGAGAGGTGAGTCAACCTTGGTATAGTTTGGGCTTTCTACTTCATAGATATTACCTTACCTAGGTTCCAGACTTGAGAGTGAGTTAGATTATTCTTGAAACCAACTTGATGCTTGGCATATCCGTTTTTTGGATGATGACCAAACACAAGGGAAGGTTTCCATATGTTGGTAAGCTCCTCGAATGGTTGATTTGGATATTTTATTTCACCTAGCAGCCACATCCCTTAGTTATCCAATAGGGTATAAGGCATGACTATGATCTTTGAGCAGTAGTTAGAATGATTTTTTTCCTTCCTTTCATGTTTTCCTTTCTTTTGTGTGTTTACTTTCATGCATTGCCTAATTTTGTTGATGCATTTGATTTTCCTTATATTAATTTCTTACACGTGTTTTGCTGCTTTACTTTCATGTTTATATTTGGTGAAGTTTGTTTATTTGTGCCAAGTATTTTTTATTTCTATCTAGGGTGGTAGATTCACCCCAATTTGTTTTTCATTTTCCAAGTTATATGGTGTGTAGGTCACAGGTCTACAGAGATTATGGAGTTCTCATACATTCTCACACAAAGTGCATGTCCATGAGTAGGAGCCAAATGTTACCCCATGAGGGGTGACACATTTTTGGATACGCTAGCAAGGGTTTCAAGTTGTTGCTTGCATGATGTGTCATGCTCATATTCCATAGATATAGATGGAGTTCTTCTTGATCTCCACCAAAAACATGATCGTGCTAGCTCAACTATGGTATAGCTCACTTTCATGCCAACTCCTCAGATGTTAGATCCATTTTTGTATGGTATGGAATTGTTCCTATTTTCTTTGTTTAACATTCCATGTATCAATACTTATTTGGAAATGATGATGTAACTTATTATCCCATCATAAAGTGGTAAACACCTAATGATTGCCTAGTAGCATTTCATAACATTACATGGTTTTATGACTTTCCTTGTAGTANAATCATATTCCAACTCCCGAGTGTTATTCATTCCATCCATATCAAAAATTGCATCTTGGTCATGTATGATTTCTCAAAGGTCAAAAGGAAAGGTCAAATTGATAAAGCATGAGTCAATAATCCAATAAGGAAAAGAGGTGAAGAGATAAAGTAAAAATCCAAATATAAATATTTAGCAATGCTCCCTCACTATGAGGCCAATGCCCCGAATATCTAAATAAAAGGAACTTTTTCGATAAAACAAACATTAAAAAAAACAATTCTTAAAGGGGTAGTAAGAAATAATGTTAAGGATGGTAACTCAATGTTAAGTTATCTCTAGAAGGATATTATATGTAAAAATCCTAGCTAAATAAAGGTGGATGAATAAATAAATGATTGATAAGACTTGTGCATGTCTAAGACATTGAGGGTCATCACATTAACTCATTCCCCGTTCCCTTTCATCGTTATTAATTATTTTTTCCTATCTTTCACCTAGGTGATTAGGAAATATGTGTTGTCTTAGGACTTGATGCATGTATAAGGGTCAATATTGTTCCCCTTGGTAAGACTTAGGAAAATATTAAAACAACCCCCCTTTTTATGTTGTGCTAAGAGATGTCACCAGGTGCTACAAATTAATGGCTTGCTAAGAGGCTAGACCCATCACTTCAAATGGGTATTGTGCATTTGGATACATGTATTATGCCTCAAGATCCATGATATTGCATTGGGATCCATGATGCTACATTTGGATCCATGTACTCATATATGATCATATCTACATACATTGGGATCCATGCCATTTTTCTTTGGATTCATGTCACCACATTAGGATCCATGATAGTGCATTGATCCATGAGAGGGAAGCCATGTCACCACACATGCCACATGGACCACTCAAATTCATTCTCCCTTATCAATTGGACATTTCATTCACACTTATGCATTATTTATCTCTCCTTGGACCACACATGGGAGTTATTAATGCCTTGGAGGAGTTGTTTACAAATTATGGAGGTGGTTATAGGTTGTTATTTGGACCTTGTGATGATGCGGCATGCTTTATTTTTATCTACTTGAGAAGCTCCCACCTAGAGGAGGCCACACATGCCATTTATCTTGAATTTTTTACTTGGATGGCTCACACATGTGAGAGGTAATGTCATCTTCTTGAGTTCGTTATTCCAGACTTGGACCTTTCCATCATTTTAGGGAGTTGGTTGGAGGATCTTTGGGAGTATTTGGACAATGTTGACTCAATCATTCACTCTCTCATGGGGAAATTTCACCTTTATTGAGGAGTGCACCTAATTTATTCTCTCCCTCTAACCCACACTTGTAGAATTTATTATTATATTTGGACCATTCTTTAGGGTCATTTGGCTCTTGGAGGGTTTTGAGGGATTTGTTAGATGATTTGTTGTATTTTCCCATGGACTGGGTTAATGGTTTTGACCTCATAGTATTGAGCTAGCAGATTGTGTTGGATTGTATTTGAGGAGGCTCTTCACCCATAAAAGGAATACTCCTCCCTCATTTAAAACCATTGGATATTAATGAGAAACTTGGCTTAATATTTGTTTGAAAATCTATTTCTTTTCTTTGTTAATGTTTAGTCATTTTCAAGGTTTGTATAAGCACTTTTAAAGGCTTTTTTGGAATAAAAAGGTTGCTAGAAGGCCAAATAATTAAGGGTGAAATGTTCCACTTGGAGGGTTCTCAAGGTAAGTTCTATAACCTTACCCCTTTAATCATTGAAGTTATTGTTCATGCATTAAGGTAGGGCGTCTAATGGCTCTATCCTTTTTCTTGTCCAACCTTTCAATTCACCTTGATAGTACTAGGAAAGGTTTTCATAATGTGTTATCCTCAATCTATATTGCATTGAACCTCATTGACTTATATTAGTTCAAATCATGCTAACTAGTTCTCAAAGAAACATCTATATGTTGATCACAAGAGGGTTTGAAAATCATTTTTAATTTAAGTAGAAATTGATCACTTTTATGGATGCCCTAATGCATACTTTGCTTGGAATGGTTGAAATCAATACAACATAACTAGGGTTGAAAATAAATTTTATTACAACATTTTGAAGGAGTGTTGTTCTAGGTTATTATAAACTATCATTGGATGTCTTGGAAGGTCCAACAACCTCACTCAAAGTGAAATCGTTGCATGTTCTTTATTGTTGTTCTGGGATTTTTCTAGTATTCCTTTTTCTGCAGAGATTTATTGTTGTGCGGGGCTATTTGTAACCCTCCTTTTTTTCCAATGTTTTGAGGATTTCATTATATTCATTTCCATAGGTGTCCAAACGACTTTGAAGAGAGATAAATCACCTAGTTTCAAGCCTTTACATTGCCTCCTATGTGGTATCCAAAACTCTATCCAGGACTGTCATAAAACTGCAGAAGTATTCCACTTTCAATGATGATTAAAGTGTTGATGTCTTGCAATGTTTTTATGACACCTTGTTTTCTACATCTTAAAGAAGCCAAAATATGTTAAGGAATTCCAAAGGACCTTGTAATTAGTCCAATCGTTGCCTCCTTTCACTATTGTATGAAGGTTTGTTAACCATATTTTGTTGTGGTGTTTGCATGTCTTTTGGCTTGGTTGGTTGACCACGATACATTCCTACCCTAACCACCCCAAACAATCTACCCAAACAGTGCAACATTTATATTTTTTGCTAGTTGAGAGGGTTGATTCATGCTACAATCATGGTTCCAAAGAATTGATCTATATTGTATGATGAGAAACAAATTAATTTCAAAGTGTTGATGAATGAATGATAAGTTTGGTTTATGATATAATTTTATGCCTTGACATATAATAATGAAATTTGTTAATCTGGTAGCACTGTATTTCTTCTAAAGTTATTACATTGAGCTCGTTGCCTTATTCTCTCTTTACAATAGTGACACTTCATGTTTTTCATGGCATATACTTACTGAATGGATGAAAACTTATATTGGTTATGAACTTGTTACAATGATGCTCTATTTCAATGCTATTATAACGACCCAATTTCATGCTTAAATGTTTCATAAGTACTTGTTCATGATTCACTTATTACACATATGAAATTTCTTAAATGATGACTATCTTGTGAATGAATATATACTTTTTACTTAGAAAGTTTCACCTTGAATATTGTATATTGCTTGATCACTAATTATGAGTAATGTTGCATTGGTGTGTTGTGTTGAATAAAGTAAGTGTTTCCTTCCAAGCATTCATTGAGCATTTTCTTCTCTTACTTTTCTTGAAGCATCAGTTCAGAGAAGTCAACCCAAGTCAAACAAAGTACTTGTCCTCACCTGTCTAGAAATGCAATGATAGGACTTAGTATTAGTCCCCTATGAAAACCCTCCTTATACTAGAAACCATGGCCTAGAAATGTAGAGGCAAGGGCACTAAAGTGATAGTAGGCAGCTTCTGTATCTATTTCCTCAAGCTCTCCTTCGCAGGGTAGGACTTTCCTTTGGCGAGAATTTAAGAGGTGACATGAGAAATTTAGCTAGAAACAACTTCACTTGGATGACCTCTTTAGTGTGCAATCATAGAACCTTCTATAATTGGCTCAAAAATCAAATTTTATTTTTTTTGCTCAAAAATATACTCTTTTTTTTTATGAACTTACCTCCTATGTGTTATCCAAAACTCTATCCAGGACTGTCATAAAACTACAGAAGTATTCCACTTTCAATGGTGATTAAAGTGTTGATGTCTTGCAATGTTTTTATGACACCTTGTTTTCCACATCCCAAAGAAGCCAAAATATGTTAAGGAATTCCAAAGGACCTTGTAATTAGTCCAATCGTTGCCTCCTTTCACTATTGTATGAAGATTTGTTAACCATATTTTGTTTTGGTGTTTGCATGTCTTTTGGCTTGGTTGGTTGACCATGATACATTCCTACCCTAACCACCCCAAAAAATCTACCCAAACAGTGCAACATTTATATTGTTTGCTAGTTGAGAGGGTCGATTCATGCTACAATCATGGTTCCAAAGAATTGATCTATATTGTATGATGAGAAACAGATTAATTTCAGAGTGTTGATGAATGAATGATAAGTTTGGTTAATGATATAATTTTTTTGCCTTGACATATAATAATGAAATTTGTTAATCTAGTAGCATTGTATTTCTTCTAA
The DNA here is from genome assembly GCA_032191745.1 of Picea mariana. Classification (NCBI taxonomy): domain Eukaryota; kingdom Viridiplantae; phylum Streptophyta; class Pinopsida; order Pinales; family Pinaceae; genus Picea; species Picea mariana. Next base: position 38,531 of record JASDQU010373409.1, on the reverse strand, counting down.
AGTTATTACATTGAGCTCATTGCCTTATTCTCTCTTTAAAATATTGACACTTCATGTGTTTCATGGCATATACTTATTGAATGGATGAAAACTTATATTGGTTATGAACTTGTTACAATGATGCTCTTTTCATTGCTATCATAAAGACCCAATTTCATGCTTAAATGTTTCATAAGTACTTGTTCATGCTTCACTTCTTGCACATATGAAATTTGTTAAATGATCATGACTATCTTGTGAATGAATATGTACTTTTTACTTAGAAAGTTTCACCTTGAACATTGTATATTGCTTCATCACTCATTATGAGTAATGGTGCATTGGTGTGTTGTGTTTAATAAAGTAAGTGTTTTCCTTCCATGCATTCATTGAGCATTTTATTCTCTTACTTTTCTTGAAGCATTAGTTTAGAGAAGTCAACCCAAGTCAAAAAAAGTCCTTGTCCTCACCTGTTTAGAAATGCAATGATAGGACTTAGTATTAGCCCCCTAGGAAAACCCTCCTTATGTTAGAAACCATGGCCTTGCCCAACTATATTCCCACGAGCTTTGGACTTAGAATGATATTTCTAAATATTCCCAATAAATGGAATGGCCCTTCATTTTAAAGATTCCCATGAGATTTGGAATGTGGATAGTATTTAAAGATTAATAAACCAACTGTGATGAAAATCCATGAATGCATCTAGAGAGAAACCTTCTTAGGGAGCCACGAAAATCCTAAAAATTTCGAGTAGAATAGAGCAGCCTTTGTTTTTCAATGCCTCTCATGATGAGCTTAGCCAACCTTGCAACTTATATGCTTAGTAAAGATCACACATATAAATATATTTGATATGTATATGTTATCTATTTTAATAACATATCCATATCAAATATATATTGTTACATATATATCTTTTGGTTGACTCATTGAATTTCTCCTATGCCAAACATTCATCAAAATATGTTCTTTTCACTATGTTTAAGGGATTCTACAACTAGAACTTGTCTTTATTGAACAAAACATATTCTCTATATGTCTTAGTATAACCATAAAAAACCCAATTTAATTGAGCATTCTTCCTCCTAGGTTAATGCCCCCTTGAATGTGAAAATAAGACCTTCAGATAATTCTTTCAACAAAAGGCCTTCTCTATTCTAGCATACTTGAATTTTTTAATATAGATGAGGGCCTATTGAGATGAATTGATAGACTAACAACAAATATCTGAGGGTAACTCTTGATTGGATGTGACACTCCATATTTGTACTCTTGAAATCAAAACTAGATGGTGCTTGATCACATGCAGAGCGATCTACCCATACCTTATTTACTTCAGAGAGTTTCCCTTTATGAAATGTTTTCAACAATATAATGAACTTAATAGCCTATAATATTCTTCCAATACATGCCCCCTTTCTTCAAAAATAAATTTTTTTTTTCTCAAAAAAAAAATAAAATTAAATAAATCGTTTTTGTCACAATTTCGACGAACTATAGAAATCCTGCGACGATTTTTCTATAAAAACCATGAAAGTGTTTGTATCAATTGCACTGAACCATAGAAATCCTACGAGGAATTCACTATACAAATCACAAAAGTTTTCGTCTCACTTGCGACGATTGGAACAAATCCTGGGACGAATTTTCTATACAAATCACGACAGTTTTCATCTCAATTGCGACGATCGGTACAAATTTTGCGATGCACTTGTTGTACAAACCACGGAAATTGTATAGCGATTTCATCACTATATACCCTGTGTTCGTTGCAATCGCAACAAACTCTTCGAAAGCTTATTTCTCGCAATGTTTTCACTTACTTTGCCTATATTGTCGAGTGTGCGACGATTTCCCTACGGTGTCTCTCTTTCGATGAATTCTTTACTTAGTCATATTGGTGACAGTATTTATTTTTTTGTCACAATTGTGGAAACGTCCCTACTGTCATCGATCTTGTGACATTAATCAATATTCTTCACACATGCCATGTCACATGAAACAACGTTTGCGAGACTCAAGATTTGTCACAATATCCACGACATAACGTCGCAAGAGCATCGAAATAGCCGTCACAAAATGACCCAAATTTTCCAGTGAGAGCAGGCATAGCAGTATATCTAGATAAGATCAAAGCCATTAGAGGATGGCCAACACCCAGAAATGTGTCAGATGTCATATCTTTTATTGGATTATCTCGCTACTACAGAAGGTTCATAGTAGGGTTCTCTAATACTGCTCATCCCATCACTTCTTTGCAAAAGAAGAGAACTAAATTTGAATGGACACTCAAGTGTGAAAATAATTTTAATTTGTTGAAGGAATTACTTACTAGTGCACCTGTGTTAAATATTGTTGACCCAAATGAAAGTTTTATGGTATGTACAGACGCATGTAAGGAAGGACTTGGGGGAGTCCTCACGCAAAATGGACATGTCATTGGATATGAGTCTAGAAAGCTTAAGTAACATTAGAGGAACTATGCCACACGTGACTTGTAACTTGTTTTCATTGTTCATGCCTTGAGGATGTGGAGGCATTATCTCATGGGGGAAGAAATTAGAATTAAGAATAGACCACATTGGCCTGAAGTATCTTTTTGAATAAACAACCTTGAATGTTAGGCAAACAAGATGGCTGGAATTTTTAAGTGAATATGACTTCGATATCAAGCATATCAAGGGGAATGAGAATAAAGTTGTCGATGCACTTAGTAGGAGAGTACATATAATGCTTGCTACTGCTATCATTATGCATCAGTTGGACTTGAAGAGAAGAATTTTAGATGGTCTTGTTATAGATCAGCATTACCTATGGGTAAAGGAAAACTTACAGCAAGGAAATGTACAGCAGAAAATAAAGGAGCATGAGATAAAGGAAGACGGATTACTCATGCATAAAAATAGAATCTATGTTCCTAGTTCTGGAGAACTGAGGAATTTGGTACTGAAGGAAATGCATGATGTTCCTTATGATGGACATCTCGGTTACCAGAAAACAATTACAGCAGTAAGAAGCCAATTCTTTTGGCCAGGAATGAAGAAGGATGCTGCGGATTACATCGCTCAATGTATGGAATGTCAAAAGGTGAAGGCTAAGCATAGGCACCCAGCAGGTTTTCTACATCCATTGCCAATCCCATAGAAGAAATGGGAAGTGATCACCATGGATTTCATCACGGGATTACCCAAAACGAATAAGAAACATGATTCAATCATGGTGGTGGTTGACAAATTAACAAAGGATGCTCATTTTGTGCCTGAGAAGACAACACATACAGCGGCTAATATTGCAGAAATTTTCATGAAGAAATTGCTAAGTTGCATGGGATACCTAGGACAATCGTCTCCGACAGAGATATGAAGTTCACCTCCAATTTCTAGAGGGGATTGTTTAAAGGATTTGGCACAAATCTAAACTTTAGCCCAACATATCATCCCTAGATAGATGAGAAAATAGAGAGAGTCAATCGAATAAGTGAAGACATGATGAGAATGTTTGTGATGGATAAGCCATCTAAGTGGGAAGATTACTTACACTTGGTTGAGTTTGCATATAATAATTAGTATCAAGATTCATTTAGAATGAGCCCATTTGAATCCTTGTATGGTAGGAAATGCAATACTCCAGTAAGTTGGGACAACCCAGCAGATAAAGTGATACTTGGGTCAGATTTGCTCAAGGACATGGAAGACCAGGTGGTTAAGATCAAGTAGAATTTAAAGGCAGCTTGGGATAGATAGAAATTTTATGCAGACAATAATGGGACAACTAAATAATTTAATGTAGGGGAGCATGTACTTTTGAAAGTGAATCCCAAAAAAATCTCTTTGAAATTGGGTAGTTGTACAAAGTTGGTAGCCAGATTCTGTGGTCCATTTGAAATATTGGATAGAATATGACCAGTTGCATACATGCTTGCATTACCTGCTTCCATGAATGTGCATAATGTATTTCATGTATATTTACTAAAGAAATATGTACATGATCCTAACCATGTTATTGATTGGCATCTGGTTCAAGTAGAGACAGAGGGAGATTTTCAGGTTCAACCAGTGCGGGTATTGGACAAAAAGGTCAAAATGCTCAGAATCGAGTTATAGAGTTGGTAAAAGTTTAGTGGACCTACTACAGTCCTGAAGATGCTACCTGGGAGCATGAAGATGCCATGCGAGCAGAGTACCCGTAGGTTTTTGAATAAATTTGAAATATTGATCTCTATTTTGTATATGCACTGAGGACAGTGCCAAAATAAGGGGTAGGGTATGTAACACCCCAGGTTTCGAACCCCCATTTTAAATAATTTATTGTTACAATGCTGAGAGGCCTGAGTGCCCAAACAATTATTAAAGGGCCAATATGCCCAAGAAATGTAATGTTTTGATCATTATTAATAATAAACACATCATTGGCTACTAGACTGACAAGGACTAGAGTTATAGGGGGTTATGATTCCACAAAAGAGGGGGATTGAGGGGATAAATGTATATTCCTATGTTAATTACCTTTTTTCCTAAGGGAGGGGATCAGTTACGTGAGCTTCTTAGGGAAGGCTAGGAGGTTCTTGATTCCCCACGAGAGATACGTAAACCCGTCCCTGGTCTAATTGTGGGGTTGGTCGTTGGTCATTGGCTCATCCACTCTGTCACCTTTGAGTTATCCCTTTATTTCCCTCGCCCTTCCATGCACTCACTTACCCATCCATTAGTCCATCATCACCTATGTCTTGGCCTAGTAAAGGGAAAGGAACTGCTGAGAATTAGCCACGTGATAATTGGTTTTAATGGTCATTAGTGCAATCTAGCCATGACTTGGGGCCTGCATGTCTGAGATGCATTGGCCTGTGCTCTGTTCTGCTCACAATTATGAGTCCTAAGAGTTCCAGCATTGAGATTATGGACCAGCTATGCTGGAAGCCCTGGAAAAAGGAGAAGGACTTCTTGAGGGACTGTGTGACAAAGACGGGTGGAGGTCCATTCTCTTGAGCAGTACAGGCTGGGTAGAAGAGAGTTGGGTACTTGGATTGTTGTGGGTGTTGGGAAACCTATGAGAGCTTGAGAGATGACTTGTTTGGGAACCCAAATACACTCTGGAAATGTCCTTGTGGATTCATAGCCCTGGCTCGGGGATGACACTACTATTGAGATTTGGAGCAGTGGTGTCTACAGTTGGGTGGAACATCCTTGGTCTGCAGCCAGTTGGTGTCACCTTTTTAAAAATATAAGTGCTCTCTGTTGTGATATTATTATTTGCGTATGAATGTATTCCTCTGTGTATTTTAATTATCGTTTAACTAAATCTTAGATTATGAATGCTTGTTGGATAATGTTGTGCATGTCATTAAATGTTGTATCTTATGCATTCTTATTAATGAAAGAAGGTATCGGTAAGAGTATGAAGTCCAAGGGTGGGATTGAAGGTAGAACGCCCTGGCTTGTGGGTGTTTGGGGATGTTACAACCCATGACTTTCATATTCCTAATAAAAGAAACCAATGAGGAGACCAAGATGAAGAACATCCCTCATTTTTCCTTTCCAAAATTTCATGGGCTATCTAAATAAGATCTCGATACCCTCCTCTTTGAGTTCGATGTGCTTTGCAGAAGCTACGACTATATGATAGATGCACAGAGATTGAATCTATTTCCTGTCACACTTAATAACATTGCATTATGATGCTTCATGGGCCTTGGAAAGGATAGCATCCACTCCCGGGACTAGATGACAAAGAAATTTATGGACAAATACCAATACTATCATTAGAAAATGAGGATCATGGAGAAATAAAGTAAAAAAAATGTGGAAATAAAGCACAGAAGATACATAATACAATAGAAACAAATATATACATGGTTCACCTAGTGTGGAATATGTCCACCAAAGAAATTTCCAGGTCCTTTCTTTATTATTATCCAACAAATGAAGGGATACAACCTACAACATACCCGTTGTAACTTCCTCTTCTTTCTCTCATGGTCTCCTCTCTCAGAATACAATATTCACTCAACTACATAGCCATAATACAATTCCCTCATAAAAGAGGGTTTCCTTCTAGGGAAAAAAACCCTGACATAACTTATACCATCATATCTGCAACCTTATAATGAACGATCCAGATTGACTATGAAATAATGATATTTTACAAGGTAATTTTCCCAAAAAATTCTCTTCAAGGGTGTGAAATATGTTGGGGGGAAATCCCCCCCACACCCCACCATTAGGTAATAGGGTATAAACAAAGCTGAAACAAGACCTCTGAATCAGAAAGATAATCAGGCTCCATAACCAACAATCTCCCACTTGGAAACTGATCGCAACAAATCCATTGTTGTTGTACCTGTTGGACTATGATCCACCTTGGAACTGAAAAATTTCTCATCTTCACCTTCATGCTTGAAGGCCAACTGAAACTGAGCAGGAACTTGGTTTCTCCCTAGTTACTAACTTTGTTAACATATCTACAGGATTATGGCTAGTATGTATATTTTCCAACTTCAATTGTCAATATTCCAAAATGGATCGTATGAAATGGTACATGAGTTGTATATGCTTAGTCTTATAATACAAGGCTAAGTTATTTGTAAGATGAATGGCACTCTTGTTGTCACAATACAACATGTTATTTTTTTGTTTCTTTTATAATTCCTCCATAAGCCTCTGTAACCAAATCATCTCTTTACTAGCCTCTGTAGCAACAACATACTCTCCTTCCATTGTTGAAAGTGCAACAACCTTTTGCAATTTTGAAATCCAACTTAATGTTGTTCCACCTACGGTAAAAACATACCATGTGGTGCTTCTCTTGTTATATTTATCACTTGTCATATCTGAATTGACATATCCATGTAGAACAGAATTTGAACCTCCAAAACATAATACATGAGTAGTAGTACCTCTCAAGTACCTCGGAATCCATTTTACTGCCCCCCAATGTTCTTTACCTGGATTATGCATATACCTTCTCACAACTCCCACTGCATGTGCAATATTTGGTCTTGTGCACACCATAGCATACAACAAGTTGTCAATAGTTGATGAATAAGGGACCCTGTACATGTATTCTATCTACTCATGTGTCTCGGGACACATTTCTTTGGTTAATTTGAAATGATTGGACAAAGGTGTACTAATTGGTTTTGCATTCTACATTCTAAACCTCTCCAACACCTTCTCTATGTACTCATCCTGAGACAATATCAATTTATGATTTTTCTTATCTCCTGTACTTCTCATACATGTAAATGTTTTGAACTGCATAGAGTAAATCTAGCTAGGAATTGACCTACACAATTGCAGAGAAAATATGAGAAAAGATAAGCATGAGAGAAATAATGGAAGAATTCTCATTAAACAAATGAATGAATGATAATTTACACAAGATATACTCTATATAACTCAACTAATACGCACTAGAGAAGAAGCCAATGCACCATAGTGGTGGTCTAGAGTGATCTGGACACACACTAGTATTTATGGGAGTAAATTGCCACCTAGTCTAGTCTCTCAGGAAATTATGGGAGTGAACTACCAGCTAGTCTAAGTTAACGAGTCTCTCAGTCTTTAGTTAACTGACTAAAACAGAGTGAAGTGAGGAGATCATCAGAGAATCGTGAGTAATGCGCTAGTCTGGTGATGATCCCAAGGACAATGTGCATTAGCTGGTGATGATACCAATGTTGCATGGTGATAATATCAATGTGGCATCTAGACTCCACTCAACTGATCAAACTGAAGTGTGAACTAAAGAGAATATTCTCCTAGAGGAATATTCTCCCTAAACTATAGGAGATTGAATAATGACTAATAAACATAGGGAAAACCTTAGGAAAAATAAATCCTAATTGTGTGTGAAATATCTCCAACACCCCCCTTGAACATCACTATGGTGAAAAAAAAGAATGGATCCCATCAACAAGGCCATGTTAGGTACCCAAATACAAAAGATACACTGAAATAAACAAGGAAAGAGGGAAAATCTCATGGGAAAAACCCACCCTCAAAGTACAATGTGTGTAAACAAGAAGAACTAATAATTGTTAGGCAACTGTGTCCTTCACTCCAAGATGACTTCACAGAGAATGGAACTTCTTCTCAGTGAAGGTCTTGGTGAAGATGTATGTAGTCTGTTTTGTTGAAGGAAAAAACCGCAAGTCGATGATCCCCTTGTGTACTAAGTCATGGATGTGTTGCATGTGGATCTCGATGTGCTTCATCCATTGCCTCTGAACTGGATCTCTGCAAAACTTCAGAGTACTCTGGTTTCCACACTAGATGATGATCGATCGATGAAAATGAATGCCGAACTCAGTGAGAAAATGTTGTAGCCACATATCCTGAATGGTTATGTTAACTACCCCTCTGTACTTTGCCTCAACTAAGGATAGAGAAATAGCATACTGCTTCTTGCTCGACCAACATATATGCCTGGAAGCAAGACTGGGTGAGTAACTAGATGTGGACTTACGATCAATGTTATCACCAACCCAGTCAAAATCAATGAACCTAATGAGGTCCAATGTAGAGTCTGTACCACCTGACAAGTTTCTCTCTTGAAGGAAGGGGAACCATATCCCAAGACTGATTCTCGAGGAGGGAGTTGTACTCCTCCTACATGGCAGATTCCCAAAATGGATTTCCAGCAACCTTGTCATAGTAATGTGGATCTAAATATTGAACCAAGAAAAAATGCTTGGGTGGCATCAATTCAATGGCAATGAGTGCAAGAGGAGGCTCCTCAAAATCATATCAATTCCTCCTAGTATCATTTGGATCCCCAACAAGATCTCCTGCATCTTGAAGAGTAGTCTTGGCCCACTTGGGTCTCTGGTCTGGCTCTGCATCTGCATCTGCATGCACTGAATCTACATCTAACTGTACTGACTCTGTATCTGGATCATATGAATCCTCTAAATCAGAAATCTCATATGAAGAAGATTCAACATGTGTATGCTCATCATCTCTGACAGGTGGAAGAACAAAAGTGTATGCATGCGGCTGTTGAGATACATGCAAGACACTTTCCTCAAATTGGACGCTTCGCTCAATGATGAATCGATCTGAGAAAATATCAATGAGTCTATATCCCTTCACACCGTCGAAGTATCCAACAAATATACACTATGTTCTCTGTGGATCAAGTTCCTTCATCTTCTCAGAGGGAATCCTGGCCCATGCACGTGAACCGAAAATACGGAAATGGGTCACTTCCAATTTGAGGCCGTTCCAAGCCTCGTAGGGGGTCTTATCCTTGACATATCTATGGGGATATATGTTTTGGATGTAGGTTTCATAATTAAGTGTTTCAGCCCATAATATCTATGGAAGTGACTTTGCATGTAACATGCAAGATGCCATCTCTTTTAGAGATCTATTTTTCCACTCAACAACTTCATTTTGTTGGGGAGTATAGGGAACCATGTGTTGCAACTGAATCATGGCCTCATGACAAAGATTTTGTATCTCATGGTTGACATACTCTCCCCCATTATCTTTTTGAAGGACTTTGATATTATTTCCTGACTGTGTCTCAACAAGGGCTTTGAAATCTTTGAGGTGTTGAAAGACCTCTGATTTTTTCCTAAGAAATAAAATCCATGTGAAGCATTAGAAATAATCAACAAAAATGAGCATGTACCTTGATTTATTGATTGATAGATGCATAAAAGGTCCCATGAGGTCACTATGGATCATACATAAAGGAAATGAGGCCTTATGAGTCTTTCCTTTGTCAAATTTCTCTTGAGGGTTTTTTTTAAAAACACATCCCTCACAAATTCCTTTGGAGAAGTAGATGTCGGGTAGACCATCAACCATTCCCTACTTGATAAGTTGTTTCATATATATATAATTTAAATTCCCAAATATTTCGTGCCATATCCTACTACTTTCATCAGCATGGGTAAGCAGTAATGCAAAATTTGGTTCAATAAATTTAGAAAATGTGTAGAGTCTAGATTGATGATTTACCTCACCAGTAGAAAACCTGGAATTGGTTTGCATCTCATAGATATCCACTGCATCAGGTGTGAATATAGATCTCTTTATGGTGCCAAATTTTGTCATCTAATATATGAAAAGAAGATTGACGGAAATTTTGGGAACATGTAGCACATTCTTGAATCTTTCGTTTGTGAGTTCAATTCTTCATTTTCCAGTGACCTCGACTAGAGAGTTGTCCCCCATCAGAATACGAGGACCTTTGCATGCATCCAATGAATAATGGAATTCTTTTGTGGCTTCCATGTGGTGTAATGCACCTGAATCTACAATCCAAGCATTGGGAGAGGAAATGATGGCAATCAAAGCATGGTTATAATTGTCTTTCTTGGGATTCTGATCTTCTGGCTTCTTCTTCTTGGACCCCTCAGGGATGCGATCTCTAAGGTTTCTTTGTTGAATTATTTGGGCCATTAGATCTATCTATTTCTGCATGCATACAGATTCTGGATGGAATCCTTTATGGAAGTAAGTGCATTTCTCCCCTTTTTTCCCTTTCCACCTTTGGATCTGAAGGCATCGTTGAAGGGTTTTGAGTACCTTTCCTTCTTTGGATTTGCATGTGCTTTCCTTTTGTCTTTGTCTTTATATTTTTGATATTGGTGACCGCTACCATCTTGCATAGTAACTGCATGTGCCTTTGGGCCTTTGATTTTTCCCATATTGATGGGCTTGTTCTGCTCTCGTGTCAGATACTCAATAAAGGCCTCAAGAGAGGGTATCGTCTAGGTGGCTCCAAAGGTGAGCCTAACTAAATGAAATGTAGATTCAAACACTGAGTATTCCGGACCAAGTTTGGAGAGAATGGTAAGAACCATTTTTTTCTCCTCCTCCTTATATTTATCAACCCCGCAAACCTTGAGTTGCGAAAACAAATCCTTTTATTTGGTAAATAAATCTTGAATATTGTCAAAGGTTTTTGGATCCAAAGTGAGCAATTCCACCTCGAGCATGTTTCCCCTCATCTCATCCTATTTTCCAAAAATCGCTTCCATGGTGGTCCAGGCTTCATTGGGAGTTTTACAGGAGGATGTGTGAAAGACGAGTTCAGAAGAAATGAGATTGCAAATAGTTCCAAACACTTCATCCATTCAATTTAGGTACTTGTATTTTTCTATGGATGATGTTGGTTCGGTTTCTGTGTTCATGGTTAACATGTATAATCCATGCAAATAAATTGTATGGTGTAAGAATGAATTATTTTGGAAATTCCATTTTTTCGTTGTTTTCAATCTTCGGTACCTGCTAAAATAATTTGGTGTGTATTTTCCCTAGCAGTTTGTCGTCTCTGATACCATGTAAATGTGTTGAACCTACATAGAATAGATCTAGCTAGGAATTGACATACACAGTTGCAAAGAATATATGAGAAAACAAAAGCAGGAGAGAAAGAATGGAAGAATTCTCAATAACCAAATGAATGAATGATAATTTACACATGATATGCTATGTATAAATCAACTAATGTGCATTGGAGAAGAATTCAATGTGCCATATTGATAGTATAGAGTGATATGGAAAGACACTAGTAGTTACAGGAGTAAACTGCCACCTAGTCTAGTCTTTCAGAAAGTTATGAGAGTGAACTGCCACCTAGTATGAGTTAATCAGTCTCTCAGTCTTTAGTAAACTTATTGAAATATATTGAAGTGAAGAGGAGATCATAGAATCATGAGTAATGTGCTAGTCCAATGATGATCCCAAGGACAATGTGCATTAGCTGGTGATGATCCCAATTTTGCATGGTGATAATTACAATGTGGCATCTAGACTCCACTCAACTAATCAAACTGAAGTGTGAACTGAAGAGAATATTCTCCTAGAGGAGTATTCTCCCTAAACTATATGAGACTGAATAATGACTAATAAACATAGGGAAAATCTTAGGAAAAAAAAATCCTGGGTGTGTGTGAAGTATCTCCAACAATACCAAGGATTTTCTTTGCAGCACCCAAATCCTTCATCACAAATGAATTAGCTAATTTACTTTTTAGCACATTTATATCTTGCATGTTAAACCCTGCAACAAGCATGTCTTCTACATACAAGAGAAATATAATATAGATTCTATTTTCTAGCCTCTTAAAATAAACACAGTGATTAGAATGACATCTACTATAACCTTGTTCTGTCATAAACCTCTCAAACTTCAAATACCACTGCCTTGGAGCTTTCTTTATGCCATACAAGATCTTGTTCAACTTGCATACCAAATTTTCCTTCCCTTTGACCTTATACCCCTGTGGCTGCTGCATATAAATATCCTCCTCCAAATCCTCATGGAGAAAAGTTGTTTTTACATCTAATTGTTCAAGATGCAAATATGTTACTACCACAAGAATTAAAATAGTCCTAATTGAATTCATTTTAACAACAAGAGAAAATGTTTCATCAAAATATATACCTTTCTTTTGTGAAAACCCCTTTACAACAATTCTAGCCTTGTACCACTTTTTGTCTCCATCTTCTTCCTTCAATCTGTAAACCCATTTATTATGCAATGCTCTTTTTCCTGCAGGAAACTAAACCAAGTCCCAAGTCTAGTTATTTACTAAGGAATCCATTTCCTCTTTCATGCATTACTCCCACTTCTTTTTAGTGTCTACCTGCATTGCCTCTTCATAATTTTCTGGTTCATCAGAGTCAGTCAACAATAAATAATACAATGAAGGAGAGTATCATTCAGAGGGTCTACTTAAATTGGTAGATATTCTAACAACACTAGCAGGAGTTTGAGGTTCCTGTTGCTCTTGTTGTTGTACATTTTGATTTTCTAGTACCTTTGGAATTTCATTATCTTTGATTTCATGAAGCACTGTGTCTTCTATGTTTTCTTTTTCCTTTTTCTTTCCCTGCAATTGATCTTTGTACATGAACTTTTCATTGAATACCACATTCATGCTCCTAGTTATTTTATGATTTTGATAATCCCATAAGCGATAACCAATAAAATTAACAATGTATCCAATAAAGGTACACTTCTTGGATTTTTCCTCAAGCTTTATTCTATTTTATTTATCAATATGGACAAATGCTTCACAACCGAAAGTCTTCAGAAATGAGTAGTTTACCTTTTTACCTATCCATGTCTCCTTTGGAATTCCACCATCCAAGGAACTTGAAGGCCCTATGTTTAATAAGTAAACAATAGTATCTACAACATCTACCTAGAACTGTAAGGGAAACCCAACATTCAATATCATACTCCTTGCAAGTTCCATGATTGTCAAGTTCATCCTTTCCGAAACACCATTTTCTTGTGGTGTTCCTGGAACTATCTTCTCTCTACGAATCTGATAGTATGAACAATAATCATCAAACTCCTTGCTACAATATTCACCTCCATTGTCTGATCTAATACACTTCAACCTTTTTCCTGTCATTCTCAACCAAACCTTTCCATTTCTTATAAGTTTCAAAAACATCATATTTTTTTCGAATGCAATAAATCCAAGTTTTTCTAGTTGCATCATCAATAAAAATAACATAATAAAAAGAGCCACCAAGAGATTGTTGGAATACTAATAGGGGAGGGGAGGGAGGCGGGTGTGAATCTGTATGAACACTTTTTACCACTTTCAATCACAATATATAATCTTCAAATTTATCAACAATATATCATTTATGATTGCATTCAATATATCATGAGCATATAACCATAAGAAATACAATTCAACAATATCACATCAGATACACAGTACACCAGAATTTATGTGGAAACCCAAATGGGAGAAAACCACGAAATTTTTTCTTATATATATGAATAGTACATTGATAGGAAGCGCCAATTTCCAAATTCTCCAAAACCAACTGGAAGGAGTCACCAACCTCCTAATTTGCAGAAACCAACCTAAAAGAAGCACCAACTCCCTGATTTCTCCGACACCAACTGGAAGGAGGCTACAACCCCCTGATTTACAGACACCAACCTAAAGGAATCTCCAACTCCTTGAGTTCTAAGGCACCAATCAGAAGGACTCTACAAGCCCCTCTCCTTGCCCCATCCTACCACCCTGAAATATAAGTGTAGACTCACTGTCACTGCCTCTGATCAACCTGTAACTTCCATTGTCAACCAACCCGTCACTTTCACTATCATATCAACCTATGATTAATGATCAACCTATCATTGTTACTATCATTGTCACTGATATACCATCATCAACTAAATATAACTAGATCCACTCACATGGATACCAAAACCATCACCAAACCATGTACATCAACCATCAACCAGAACCTGTACCATACCATGTACATAAAAATTGTACCATATCATGCATCAACTTGTACCATACCATGTACATCAACCATGTACTGTATCATGCATAAACCATATACAATACCATGTACCATATCATTTATGTCATAATATATCATCAATGAAGTGCCTCAATAATAATCAAGATATCCACAATACCAAGGTACCAATATAGCCAAGATGTGCTACTAATCAATGTACCATAACATCACTAAGGTGTACCATATCATGCAACATCATCATCAACACATGCCTCAAGCATGTACCATAAACATAACCCTAAATAATACATGTAAAGTATACCTATGATCTTGTAGCAGATCAAATACAAAAAATTATAGACTTGTAGTTCTTTCTCAACTTCAACAACAAGAGAATAGCATCTTCATCAAACTTTACCTCAGTCTCACAAGACTGGTTTTGGATTAGTCATAAACCCTAAATTTTAGCAAGCATAAATCCATACCTATAATGAATAAATATATGAAATTTTAACCACATATGCTCTAATCTATTTCTTCTATCTCCTCAAAATTGTAGGGTATGAAACTTCTCAGAACAAAAGTTATAGAGAAAATGACAGACCTTGTTGAATTCTAGCCTATTTTGGAAAGAGAACTTGTACAATATGCCACACGCTCAATATTTGATATCTGATTTTGAAAATCACACAAAAGATAATAAATATTGTTTTGTTTGCAATGAAATTGGTCTAATAGAATTTTGATCATCTATGAATAACATATGACTATTTTACCTGGAACACCTATTTGAGACTAGTTTCACAACTAGTAAAAACCCTATTGTCTGCAAAGTGTATCTCTAGAAATACAACCCATAAGATGAAATTTTAACCACAGGTAAGTTGACATGTTTTATCAACATCTTCCAATTTTCAATATCTAAATCATTCTAGAAAAAACGTTTTAGTGAAAATGGTAAGATGACCTTTAAATAACATACCTTAGAACACATCACCATAAGACTTCATCCGCCCTTGAAATTTTACCCATCTTCACTTCATATTTCCTCTTAAATTCACCTCATATCTCCTTGGTTACCTCAGATGAGAATCAATTGCTCCCTTAGATATATACATTCAATGAATTTGTGTATGTGAATGTACTTATGAGTGACTTATTGAGGTGTATATACATTTTTTATAAGTAACCTCTTTTTTTAACTTTAAGGCTTCTTGAACTTTTTTGTTACAACCAATTTACCCTTTCATTAATGAATTTGAACCATTAGGGGCTTCTTAACCCATATTTCAACCAATTAGGCACTTCTTAACCCATCTTTGGGGCTTCCAACTTCATGACCTCATAAATCCTCAATCGTGAGAAACTATGTGACGTTTCACCTACCGTTGGAAACGGCATGAAGAGGACTATCCATATATGAGTGTGTTACCTACATTTACACTATCCTTCATGTCCTTATTCATCAAACAACTTCGGGATTCATGACCACACCTATGGTTTTCTTGTAGACTTCTTCAAAGCATCTTCTCATGAGGGCCATGCTTAGAGCTACGCCATAAGGGGACCAATTTGGAGACTTCTATAAATACACCCATTACATTTGTTGATATCATTGACAACCACTGCTTGTTGACATCAATGAAAACCAATTTTCCAACAACATCAATGACAACTAACTATACAAAAACCTCCCCCTTTGGCATTGACAGAAACACTTATACTGCAACTCTCATACTCCACCTGTGACCATTACTCCTCCTATGTTTCTCTCATCATGTTTCTTTCCCCCTTTGACATCAATGGTAAAGGGTATCTCCCATTGGAGCTACTCCCCCCTGTCTTCATGCTTCTAATATTTCTCTTCTGATCTTTCTCTTTCTCCCCCTTTTACATCATGGGTAAAAGGGTAATTGCCCCTGTTGATATACCTTCTCTGAACAATATTTCTTTGGCTTCATGTGCTCCCCATATCTTCATGCTTCTCATCTCTTTCTCTGACAACTTCTCTTCCTTTACTTTTCTTTAAGATGTCGTGTAGATCAATGTGGGATTTCCTATATATGTTTTCTTTCCTCTCTTCCGGTGTTCTTTGTCCATTGGTGCTTCCTCTTGTAATTCACTAACATATATAAAAAGAATTTAAAGTAACTTTACTTCAAGTCTTCATGACTTGCCAAGTTCACATCAATGACCATACTTGCTTCTAACGATATAGCTTATGTTGTTCATTTTACTATTTTCCTTCTTGATTCCACTTTTCCATTGATTCCACTAATTACAATTGTTACTACGATTTCATCCACTATATGTTTAGACCTTTCAAAGATATCATGAATCAATCTATGGTCATGAATCTGTTACTCAAATGCACACAATGTTGACTCATTTGTTGCAACTAATCACAACATATTATGCACTTTTTTATCAAACTGCTATGAAATTTCATTTCCAAGATCTGCAAACACTTCAAATTACTCGAAAGATAGTTCTATGATATGCAGATTTGTTGCTTAGACTCCCCCTATTCAATATTCATATTTATTAGGATTCTCAAAGATGGATGGCTCAGAAAATTATTCACTCTAACGCAGAGTAATTGTCCTCTTCGTCTACGGAGACATCTTCATTTTCATCATTTTTTTGAATTCTGACCTCTTCCTCTTTTCTTGTGGATTCATCATGATGTCGTACTACTGCAAATCCTGTGAGTACAATCTCTGGGACCTGGTCTTCATTCACATGTTATTGTTTTTCATTTCTTCTCCAAACCTTCATGTATTTGACATATTCCTCTTTGACTATAGATTTTTCATGATCTCGTACTATTTCTAATCCTGAGAGTATGACTTTTGGTGTCCTTCATTCATTTGTTCTTCCTTTACATGTTATTTTTTTTCTTTTTCAAACCTTCTTATATATGATATCAATTTTCTATGTCATAGAAGTATCCATCATGCTTCTACATTCATGAGCTATAAGTCCATAGTTATGGCATTTGTAACATTCAATATTATATGGAGTCACATATGCTTTTATTACTTAACCATTTATTCCATAAGCTCTGCAATCTGCATCTTTATGTCCAAAGTTAGTACAAATAAAACAATGACCATAAAATAAACTTTCATATCTGGAAGTGAATGATCTTCTTTGTGATGTGATCTTTCTCGATTCATGCCTCGTATGATCATGATATTTTCTTCTGTTGTTTCCTTCACAATGATTGAAGCTTCTTTAATACCTAAAAGTGGAGGGTCTTCTTTGATATATGTCTCTTCTGTAATATTCTTCTTGAGTTTTCTTCATTTCTGTAATGTTCTTCTTTGAGAGCTCACATTCTTCCTTCTTAGTAGGGCCTTTGATGACTTATGCATAACTCTTAGTCTTCTCTTCATTCTTTCTTTCTAGCAACTTGTAACATTTCTCTTCAGCTTTATTTATTGATGATGTGGATCTTTCTCTCTCTTCAGTGTTCTTTCTTAGCTTGACAACTTTAATTCTTATTGTAACAACTTATTCTTCAATCTTCTCACATTATTCTTCTTTCTTCATCATCTAGATTTTCATGATTTCTTCCTTTCTCTTTGTTTCTTCAAGTAGGGTCTTCAAGGAGACACTTTCTTCTCCATGTATTATTTCTTGTTGACTGAATTTTGCTTCAAGTCTATTTAAGTCCTTAGATATTTCATTTATATGGCTAGTCAAAATATGTTCTCTCTTCTCTGCTTCCTTTCTTTGTGCTACGATTTCTGCTTCTAAAAATTGTTTTTCTTCCAACTGACTTTTGCATGCTTCATCAATCCTTCTCGCTTCTTCTACTTGGACTTTTAAGTTTGTAATAATCTGCTGGATTTCTTCTTCAAAGCTGGGATTTTGAGATTCCCTTTTTATCTTGGTCAATTCTTCCTCGAGTGACTTTTTTTTCTCACTTTCTTTGACCATCTTGTCTAAAGCACTAGTTAGGTGTCTCTCATAATCATCTTCTTCTAAATCTATTTGAACTGATGAGCTTCTTTCTTACCATACTAATTCAGCATCTTCTTCACATTCTTTATCATGATCATCATTCTCTGGCTCTGCAGAAAAATGGGATTATGTAAAGTATAGATTATGTAGCTTATCCCAGAGTTCTTTGGTTGATGAAAATTGTCCCACTTTATCTTTTACTGAATCTGGTAACCCTTCCAAGATGAAATCCATTGTTATTTTGTTTTTTCTCTTCAGTTCCTTCTTGGTTGTAGTATTTGGTTTCTTTCAACTGGTGTATCATGTAACAACTGATTTCCAAACATCATACCCTTGTGCTCCTAGAAATGTTTGCATCTCGTTTCTCCACATCCCATAGCTCTGACCATTCTGACCATTAAATTGTGGTAGTCCATTTTTATACAAACTGTTTCCCTCCATGATCTACCTTCTAGTAGTTATATTGTTTCTTAAAGGACCTACTCTGATTCCAATTGTTGGAATACTAAGAGTGGGGGGGTGAATCAGTGTGAGTACTTTTTACCACTTTCAATCACAATATATAATATTTAAATTTATCAGCAGTATATCATTTATGATTGCATTCAATATATCATGAACATATAACCATAAGCAGTGCAATTCAACAATATCACATCATATACACATTACACCAGAATTTACGTGGAAACCCAAATGGGAGAAAACCATGAAATGCTTTCTTATATATATCAAGAATACATTCATAGGAAGCACCAACTTCCAAATTATCCAACACCAACTGAAAGGAGGCACCAATCCCTTGATTTGCAAGCACCAACCTAAAGTAAGCACCAACTCGTTGAGTTCTCCAACACTAATCGGAAGGAGGCTACAACCCCCTGATTTGCAGGGACCAACCTGAAGGAAGCTCCAACTCCCTGAGTTCTCCAGCAACAACTAGAAGGAGGCTACAAGCCCCTTTCCTTACCCTATCATGTCACCCTAAAATTTAAGTGTAGACTCACTGTCACTACCACTGATCAACCTATAACTACTAGTGTCAACCAACCTATCACTGTCACTGTCACATCAACCAACTTATCACTGTCATTGTCACATCAACCAACCTGTCACTATCATTGTCACATCAACCTATGATTGATGATCTACCAATCATCCAACTTGTCATTGTCACTATCATCGTCACTGATATACCATCATCAACCAACTATAACTAGATCCACTCACATGGATACCAAAACCATCACCAAACTGTGTACATCAACCATCAACTAGAACCTGTATCATACCATGTACATCAAACATGTACCATATCATGCATCAACCATGTACATCAACTTGTACCATACCATGTACATCAACCTGTACCATACCATGTACATCAACCTGTACCATACCATGTACATCAACCTATTAATATTATGGTAGCTGCGGGAGGTATTTACCTCCATGTGTAAGCCTGACGAGAATAGAAGACTCCAGAAAGCAAGAGAAAACTCTAATGAGTTGAATAATAACCCTAGAAGTCTTGTCGGCTCAAGAAGATAATTTATATTAGGTTATTAGCCTCCAAGAGAAGAAATCAGCTAGAAATAATAATAATATACTGAACAGACATGTACCCAGAAGAAGAAGTCGGCCCCAGGAAATCTGGCAGAACCACTATAAATACAGGGCACCAGTTCTAATTTGACACATCTCATAATTGAAGAGAGAAACTGGTGTGCACTACAGTTCCCAGTTTGGTGCGCACGTGTGGAGGAGAATTGCAGGTGCAGCTGCTACAACAACCAGTTTCAGTATTGGCTTGGACTATCTCTTGGCTAGGGTTTGGACTATCTGATCAGCTATTGTTGGTCTGCTATCCTTGGAGGAAGATGCGCTACACCTTTTTTGGCTATCTAGCCTAGGGTTTACTTCCGAAGTAATTCTCAGTCAAGGTTAAGGTGCTCAAAGGGTGGCTTCGGCCTATGGTTGGGTGACGAGGGTATCGTTAATGGTAAAACAAGCACACAATCTTCTATATTCTAACAGGTTATGGGCCCACACCTCCTTCATTCGGTCTAAACTATGGAAGGAAACATAGCCGCTAGGATATTGAGCTCACTAAGGAACTTTCGCTAGGGTTACTAGCAGTAGCAGCTTCCAAGACACTATTGCTAGGGTTACTAGCAGAAGCAGTTGCAGAAACCCTAATCCTCTTGTTGAGGCACCTCAAGTGAATGGATTGACCTAATCTCTGGATAGATCAGTGCGCTATAGCCTAGTGCATCTCATGATACTCGCAGCAAGCTAAGACATGAAATTTGAATTTCTGGTCAAATCTAGGGTTTTACCAAGTCAAGCAAGCCATGACTAACTCTATGAAGTATGAGAACAAGTTAGATGGAGCCTCTAACTTCAGAGCATGGAAGACAAGGATTGACCTCATCCTTGCCAAGAATAAAGTGTTGGATATCGTGAAAGGAAAGATTGTGAAGCCAGAGTTTGAAG